>CAUYTI010138725.1:0-13126 GCA_963575145.1 Galago senegalensis
GCGCCCGCCACAACGCCCGGCTATTTTTTGGTTGCAGCCATCATTGTTGTTTGGCGGGTCCGGGCTGGGGATTCGAACCCGCCACCTTAGGTGTACGTGGCTGGCACCTTAGCCGGTTGAGCTATAGGCGCCGAGCCTAGTTTTTCAGTTTTGAATTCTCATCCTTACCTTTCCCTTTCAGATGGGAAGGAGCTGACCCCGCTCCCTCCTCAGGAGGAGAAGTCCAGCTCCACATCCCCACTGCCTGCCTTGGGCCCACTCTGGGGGACAAATGGAGATGGTGATGAAACCGTAGAGAAAGAGCTCCCAGCAGCTGAAGGTAGACAGGGTGGGGGCTGTCCTTTCTCTGAGGTCTGGGGCTGGTGGAGAAAGCACACTCTTCCTGTGGGGAGAGGCATGCAGGGCACACTTCGATTGGGGAGGACTATGGCAAGGGCCCATTATTCTGGAATGAGGGTTGTAGGGGACTGTCTTGTCTCTTCTGGCTCCCTACCCCACCTTCCTTTCTTCTCTCTAGGAGATGATAGGAGGGGAATCCAGCTGAGTCCTGGGGTAGACTCCCCCCCAGGCCCTCCTGGAGATCTGGAAGATGATGAAGGCTTGAAGCACCTGCAGCAGGTGGGGAAGGCAGGAAAGCTGGAGGGAGGCTTCCCTGCAGAAGGCAGAGAGCCACGTTTTTCCTGACTATCCTGCTTTATCCGTGACCTGACCTTCTGACCCCAGTCCCATCCTGATGTTGCTCTGATTGCGCAGCTGAGCCTTACCTCTCTTCCTGGGCACTCAGGAGGCGGAGAAGCTGGTGGCCTCCTTGCAGGACAGCTCTCTGGAGGAGGAGCAGTTCACAGCCACCATGCAGACCCAGGGCCTGCGCCACTCTGCTGCTGCCACTGCCCTCCCCCTCAGCCATGGCGCTGCCCGGAAGTGGTTCTACAAGGACCCGCAGGGGGAGATCCAAGGTGCCTCTGGCAAGTGGGAGGACTACTTGGGGCCATTCCTTCAGATTTCTTTGGCGCACCCTGTAACCCTGATGGTTTTCTTCCTTGGTCCAGGCCCCTTCACGACACAGGAGATGGCAGAGTGGTTCCAGGCTGGCTATTTTTCCATGTCACTGCTTGTGAAGCGGGGCTGTGATGAGGGCTTCCAGCCTCTGGGTGAGGTTATCAAGATGTGGGGCCGTGTGCCCTTTGCCCCAGGGCCATCACCACCCCCACTGCTGGTAAGCATGCCTCTGCATGGATGGATGGGGAGTGAGGATACTGGGCAGGGCTGGGTCACAGCCTCAGGGCCCCAGCAAAGCCCGTGCCTATTGCTGCCCCATGCACTCGCCTTACTTTGGTCCTTGCTCAGGGAAACATGGACCAGGAGCGGTTGAAAAAGCAACAGGAGCTGGCAGCAGCAGCCTTGTACCAACAGTTGCAGCACCAGCAATTTCTCCAGCTGGTCAGCAGGTATGGGGGACCAGGGAGGGTGTGGAAGCAGGGTGGGATGCTGACTGTGAGGCCCATCAACACACACATACACTTTGTCCTTATCTCTGTAGCCGACAGCTCCCACAGTGTGCGCTCCGGGAAAAGGCAGCTATGGGGGACCTGACACCGCCAACACAGCAGCAGCTCACAGCATTCTTGCAGCAGCTCCAGGCTCTCAAACCCCCCAGGTCAGTGGGCTGCCGTGTATCCTGGTGCTGTGCCTGTGTACCCTGGAGATAATGTATTAGGGGATAGGTGGGCCAAAAATGGATTGGGGTCCTAAGATTCAGTGATTTGCTCCTCAGAGGTGGGGACCAGAACCTGCTCCCGACAATGAGCCGGTCCTTGTCGGTGCCAGATTCGGGACCCCTCTGGGATGTACATACCTCAGCCTCATCGCAGTCAGGTGTGTGGCTGGCACCTCCCTCCCTCCCTGCCCCACCTGCTCCACCTGTCCCTGCCCTGCCTCTCACCCTCTCCGGGCAGTTTCTGTGGGAGTGGGTGCCTTGCCCTGTTCCTCAGCTTCCTGCAGCTCTAGCTGCTATTTGTGGCTGAGGACCTCTGCTGCTGGTTGGGACTAGACGGGCCTGAGTTCCCTCCTGAAGCTGTCCTTGCTGCCTGCCTACAGGTGGTGAGGCCAGTCTTTGGGACATACCAATTAACTCTTCGACTCAGGGTCCAATTCTAGAACAACTCCAGCTGCAACATAAAGTGAGTAGGCAATACAGGGGCTTAAGTCCTTGGGTGTGGAGGGCCAGATGATGGCAGGTTCAAGGCCAGTACCATGAGCCCCCACCTAACCCGGTTGGTGGTCTCAGTTCCAAGAGCGCAGAGAAGTGGAGCTCAGGGCGAAGCGGGAGGAAGAGGAGCGGAAGCGCCGGGAGGAGAAGCGCCGCCAGCAGCAGCAGGAGGAGCAGAAGCGGCGGCAGGAAGAGGAAGAGCTGTTTCGGCGCAAGCAGGTCAGTGCTGCCCTGTCCTCTGGCTGACTGCTGTCCCTGTAGCCTCCTCACTGTGTCCCTCTGGTTCAGGTGCGGCAGCAGGAGTTGCTGCTGAAGCTGCTACAGCAGCAGCAGGCAGCTGCAGTCTCTGTGCCCCCTGCGCCCAGCTCCCCACCCCCGCTCTGGGCTGGGCTAGCCAAGCAAGGCCTCTCCATGAAGACGCTGCTTGAGCTGCAGTTGGAGGGTGAGCGGCAGCTGCACAAGCAGCCCCCGCCTCGGGAGCCAACGCGGGCCCAGGTCCCCAACCACCGTGTGGTGAGCAGGCTGTGCCCCTCCCGTTGATGGGAACCCCTTCCTGGCAATATCCAGGATGACATGGGGAGGGAGGCCTTGAGCCCATATTCTCCTAGCCCATGCCCTGTTCCTCACATCATGGGGATTTCTTTCCCCTGTATTTCTTGCTTTGTTCCTCATCCCTTTGCTGCATGAACCTCCCCACCTAGCTCTCTTGGGTGCTGTGTTTTGGCCACCCTGACTTTCTGCCATCTGCAGCAGCTTGGGGGCCTGGGGACTGGCCCCCTGAACCAGTGGGTATCTGAGGCTGGGCCGCTATGGGGCGGGCCCGACAAGAGTGGGGGCAGCAGCAGCAGCCTGGGGCTCTGGGAGGACACCCCCAAGAGCAGTGGGAGCCTGGTACGTGGCCTTGGCCTGAAGAACAGCCGGAGCAGCCCGTCTCTCAGGTACATGCCAGGTCTGGAGGCTCTTGAGATGGCTGGGGATGGAGGGAGGTGGAACATTCCTGTGTTTAACTTGCCTGGCTCCCTCAGCGACTCTTACAGCCACCTAGCAGGTCGACCTGTTCGCAAAAAGACAGAGGAAGAGGAGAAGCTGCTGAAGCTGCTACAGGGCATCCCCAGGCCCCAGGATGGCTTCACCCAGTGGTGTGAGCAGATGCTACACACGCTGAGCACCACGGGCAGCCTAGATGGTATCGGTAGGGAGATCCTGGAGGCTGGCTGGGACTCGGGCTATAGAACTGGACCAGGTGGGCCCTAACAGCCTCCTGGCCCACAGTGCCCATGGCTGTAGCGATCCTCAAGGAGGTGGAATCCCCATATGAAGTCCATGATTATATCCGTTCCTGCCTGGGGGACACGCTAGAAGCCAAAGAATTTGCCAAACAATTCCTAGAGCGGAGGGCCAAGCAGAAAGCCAGCCAGCAACGGCAGCAGCAGCAGGTGAGGTCTTGTAGAGCCCAGGCAGATGAGATGAGCTTGCTCAGCACCCTCCTGACTTGCCCTGTTATCTGCTGCCTTAGGAAGCGTGGCTGAGCAGTGCCTCCCTGCAGACGGCCTTCCAGGCCAACCACAGCACCAAACTGGGCCCTGGGGAGGGCAGCAAGGCCAAGAGGCGGGCACTGATGCTGCACTCGGATCCCAGCATCCTGGGTGAGCAGAGGCTGGGGCAGGGGCAAGAAGTGGAACTGGGGCGGCACCTGTGGCTCAGTGGGTAAGGTACTGGCCCCATGTACCAAGGGTGGTGGGTTCAAATCCAGCCCCAGCCAAACCGCAACAAAAAAATAGCTGGTCATTGTGGCAGGTGCCTGTAGTTCTAGCTGTTGGGGAGGCTGAGGCAAGAGAATCGCCTCAGCCCAAGGAGTTGGAGGTTGCTATGAGCTGTGGTGTCACGGCACTGTACCAAGGGCTAATAAGTGAGACTCTGTCTCAAAAAAAAAAAAAAAGTGGAACTATGTTCCCTCAGTATAGGACAGGGGGAGCCAGGGAGAGAGCTCAGACGCAGCTTCTCCCCTGGCTTCAGGGTACTCCCTACATGGATCTTCTGGTGAGATCGAGAGTGTGGATGACTACTGACCAGCCCGTCCCCCCAGCTCCAGGGCTGTAGACCAGGGGCGGCAGCAGCGGCATGGACCCTCAGGTCCCCAGTCTGCAGGCTCCCCACAAGGAGCCAAGGAGGAGGCAGGGGCAACGGCCCCAGCACTTGTTACAAACCACACGATGCACCTTAACTCACCCACCACGAGGCACTTTACAGATTGGGGGGAAGGGGTTGTTTTTCTTTTTTTAATTTTAAATGACTTTGAAGAAAATGTTAGGAGAGAGAAACTGTTAAACTAGACTCTAAACATCCTCTACCCCTCTGGGGATGGGGGTGTGTGACAATAGAAGGTCCACAAGAGGGATATTTTTTTTGCAGGGGGGGAATTTTTTTTGTTTGTTTGTTTGCTTTTTTTAAGAAAAGTGAAAAATAATGAAAAAAATGGTTAGGAGGCTGAAAGAAAAACACACTGTTATATTTTGGGGGCAGTGGGGACACAGGCCCCATGGACCTGTCCTGCCTGGGCCCGAGGCTGCACTTACCTCCTGCCCCCAGGTGGGCCATGGGGTAACTGGAAGCTGGGGTGCCAGCAGTTTGCACAGCGAGACACCCCCACCACCACCACCACAGAGCCCCATCTGCCGCCCGGCTGTGACCAGCTTCTCCAGCTCCTCCACATTGCTGTGACTGTGGCAGAGGTGTCTGGGGTAGGGGCCAAAGTAGCCCTTTGGCTTTGCTGCTTTGGGGGAAAGTTGCACAAATTGGACAAGCCACCTCAGCCCCCCAGGCTCCCATCCTGCACTGGCTGACGGGGTAGAAGGGCCGGGTCAGTGCCAACCTCATCTGGCTGGTGGGGCAGGGCAGCTGGACTCAGACTTTGGCCCTGTTGAGGGGCTTCCCCCACCGCTGCCATTTGGGGGGATGCCCTGGTGTGAACCTGAAAGCCCCAGCTCTTTGCCTTGCCACTTGAATGTATTCTTTGGGCCACGAGCCCCCACCTTGCCTCTGCCTCATCCCTGCCAGAGGCAGGGGTGGAATGATTCCTCCAGGAACTGCAGAGGGAGGAGGTGCCACTTACCAGGACTAAGTTGTTTCTCCTGTGAAGGGGGCAGGAGGGGTCTGGAAAGGCAAGGAGTGAGCACTTTGGGAACCTACGGTTGTAATGTGGGGGGCTGCTATCAGAGTGCCCCCAGCCTTCAGCCTGTTTTGTGGGGTGTGAACCACCCAGCTCTGCACCTGACCCTGCCGCTGACCAAGTGGGAGAGGAGCAAGTGGCCTTCCCTGTAGGTGCGTCCTTCGGTGCTGGGTGACATTGGGGTCAGGAATGAAAGTGTGTCTCTCCTGGGTCAGGGTAGGCTGCCCTTTCTCTTCCTCGCTGACTTAGTCCTAATCCCCACCTGGGTTTGTCTCCATCTGTTTTTGTTTTTTTAGTTTTTATCTTTGAGTTTTTCATCTGACGCCTCCCACCGACCTCATTACGCAGAGTGCAGTATTAGGGCGAGACTCCCACTGCCTCCCCTCCATGAATGTATTTATCCTTCTTGCCCTCGGTAATTGGGGAGAGGATGTCTCTTTCCCCATCCATACCGAGAGGTGGATTTTTTTTTTTTTTTTTTTTTTTTTTTTGCACCAAAGTGGCAACTGGGTCAGTGTTGGGGGAATCAAGCTGGCCTCTGGGTGGAAGGGCCCTTCCACCTGCTTCTCCCTGGTCTCGACAGTGTTAGCGTCCATGAAAAGAATATTCTCTCTAAAGCAATAAGGGGGTGATGGGCCCGGGAGTGTCTTGCTGCTGCTGGCCCCCAACTCCCCCTTCCCTCTTGCCAGTGTTGGCACATCTGAGGTGTAGGGGAGACTCCTGTTGTGACTGAATGTAACTGCCCCCACCCCTGTGCTGCCAATGCAGGGGAGAGGGAGACACTCTTCCTGCCCCTTCCCCCAGCTAAAGAGACTTCGAACTTAGGGGGCCCATGAGCCTGGAGAGGCCTTAACCCTGTGAGGAACTATAGGGGGAGCCCTCTCCTACCCCCATCCCCTTCTGAGAGTGGTCAATGTTTACAAGTCCCTGAGCACCCCCCCAGCTCAGAGACTCAGACCTGTTGCTGTCCTTCCCAAGCCTGTCTTCCTGGGCCCTAGCTGCCCCCTACCCTTCCTAGGGTTAGGGTTGGTGTAGGGGTCATTGTTTCCTTGTCTGCCTTGTACCCATAGTCTCCCTCACCCTGTGACTTTCTTTTACCTGTCCCTGTAAATACTTCCCTTCTCCCAATAAAACTTGGTGTGTGTTCTCCCTTTCTGTATCATCTGCTGTCTTTACTTTGGGGGAAGAGGCATTAGAGATGAGCATCATGGTTCAAGGCTGGGAACTAAAAGAGCTTTGGGCAGGCAGCTTAATTAGGAATGAGTATAGTGAGCCCTGTGTGTCTTTAGTAAACATCTGTGGCCCTGTTGGACAGATGTTTTGCCTGGGACCTAATTTGCTGAGGAAGAGTAGGATTTCCCTGATGCTTTCTGCCTCATAACCCAAGCCTGTTTGCCTTCAGGAATGAGAAAGACAAGAGTGGAGCCCAGGTACAGAGTTGGAATTGGTTCCTTTATGGAAAAACTGAAAATATAATAAAAATTAAAATAAAACCAGTTTTAAAAAAGCCAGCCCCTGGAGTTTCCACCTGCCTGTGGCCCTCCAGAGGGGTGAGGCCCTGACCCCAGGGCAGCAGAAGGATGAGGGCCTTACTGCCCCCTCCTCTTCCCCCATTCCATCCCATCATCTCCACAGTAGGGGCCCTGGGAGGAACCAAACCTGGGTGGGGGAACAGGGACCCAAGGCCCCATGGCCCGGGTAAGGAGGCTTGGTGTGTACCCAGCCCCAAAGCTCCCGGCTTGTAGTGTGGGCATGGGCAGGGCCCCTCCCAGCCTGGGCCCAGTTGGGGTTAGGGAGGTTAGTTCCAGATCTTGAGGAAGGAGTCCCAGGAGCCTGTAGCCACGGCCATGCCATCATCAGTAACCCCAAGGCAGCTCACACGGTTATCATGGCCAGCAAGGACACCTGTAAGGGAGAAAAACCTCATAACTTACGTGCCCTAGATTTGGATTCTCCATCCCTATCTTCCTTGCCAGGCACCATAGTCTCACCTGCACGGTCACCCTTCATGGCATCCCAAATGTTGCAGTTGAAATCATCATAGCCAGCAAGCAGCAGCCGGCCACTACGTGAGAAGGCAACAGAGGTGATGCCACAGATGATGTTGTCATGTGAATACATGAGGAGCTCCTGATCAGCCCGCAGGTCAAAAAGGCGGCACGTGGCGTCATCAGAGCCAGTGGTGAAGGCGTAGCCATTGGGAAAGAACTGTAGGACACATGGTCAGGGTGGGATGAAGGCATGGAGGAGGACCAAAAGCTTAGTTGGGAGGGGCTGGACTGGACTGGCTTGCCCTGGAACTTACAGCCACAGCATTGATGTCAGATTCGTGGCCAATGAAGGTCTGTCGGCACATAGAATCCCGCACATCCCACAGCTTGATAGAGGCATCACAGGCACCCGACACAAAGGTGCGGCCATCAGGGGCCAGTGAAAGGGACATAACATCCCCACTGTGTCCAGCAAAACCCACAGTCTGCTGGCCTGTCTCAATATCCCACAGGGCACTGGAGAGACAACAGGAAGGAAAAGATCAGAGATGGAGGGAAGGACAGATTTCTGATTCCCCATTCCCTACATCATATGGGCCCAGCCCTAACAGAGAACCTACCAAAGAGACCCCAAGAGCCTGCTCTTGTCCCAGGTCAAAGACCCTTAGTTTGGGAAGGGGCCAATCCTTTCCCCACTTCTTTGGCAACCCCCAGGAGGGAGGCTAGGGTGTGCACTGAATGCTGAGACTGAGACAGTAGCCCCTGGGGCAGGAAGTGTGGGTTTACCCAGACTCCCCAGCTTAGCAAGCACTCACCAGGTGGTATCCCCAGAGCTAGTAATGATTTGGTTGTCATCCAGGAAGCGGCAACACGACAGGTACCCTGGGAAAGGGGGCTGGTCAGCTGGGTCCGGATAGAGAGGGCAGCACAGCCCCTGCCCCCAAAACAGTGCTTGCTCCTAGCCAGGCCCCTCTCACCAGTGTGGCCAGGCAGCTCCCGGCTGACTCTGACATTGCCTTCACGGGTCTTGAGGCTATAGATGGAGCAGATGTTGTCCAATCCCCCACAGGCCACAAAGTTCCCCGAGGGCGCGTAGGCACAGGTCATGACCCAGGAGGAGCGCAGTGGGATGGCATGGACCTAGAAAGGAGGGGCAGTGTCCAGGGTCAGAGCCAGCCAGGGCCCTGCCACCTGCCCCGCCCCAGGCACCACACCTACCTTGTTGGTGGTATAGCTGTCCCAGATGATGAGCTTCCCATCCTGGGAGGCGCTGACCAGCAGCCTGGGGGAAAGCCGTGAGGAGAGGCAGAAGGCTCAGGTGAGAAGTCTTCCTCTGGAGGTAGGATACCTTCAAACCTCTCCCATTTGGCTGATGCTCTTCTGAGACAACCCAGCAACAGCCCAGAAGTCCCTGCTTCCCAGGTCTCTTGGGGATGTGAGCATCAGTCTTCCCAAATATATTCCAGCAGTATGGGCATCTGGCTCATCCTGACAGATCTCTTCCCAACTACAAAGTCAGCCCCACAGCACTTGGATCACAAAAGCTCAGCACAGAGCCCCAACCCAACCACACACACCTTGAGTCTGTCCCCCAGTGCATGGCATAGATTTTTGCCAGGTGCCCACGGAGGGTTCTCCGTGTCCTCATCTGGATTCTCCCCACTGGGTCCAGCCCAGCTGTGATCTGGAGGTGGAAGCAGAATGGGCTCAGGGAGGCAGCAGGATCCCACAGATCAGCAGGCCTGTAACCTTTACCCTGACACCCTCAGGCCTGCCCTGGATCCACTCACCTGGGTCAGTGTTGAATCCCCACATGCTTTTCGGGCATCCTACAAGAGATGGCAGAGCCAGGCAAAGAGAAGGAAGAGAGAAGATAGGTAGGGAAGAAGAGGGAAGAAAACAGGACACAGAAGTGGAGAGGATGAGACAACGAAAGATTAGGAGGCCCACCCTCCTCCACTCCTCAAAATTTCTCACCGTGCCCACTTCAGGATGCTGGGTAGCAGTACCAACAAGCCACCCACCCAGCCCTGCACACTTGGCCTCCCCATCCCAGCTGGCCAGGCCCTCACCCGGATCTGGTTCCGGAGCTGCTCGGCCTCCTGTCTCAGTTGCTCCAGCTCACTCATGGCGCCGGGCCCGTGGGGCGGGGTTGGGGGCGGCTGGGGGCCGCGGGAGGGGGGCTGGGGGAGGCAGCTCCTGGCCGCTGGCCCGTGGCCTGGGGGATGCAGGGCTGACGTCAGGCCCCAAGGCCGTCAGCCAGGGAAAGGCGGGGTTGAAGTGAGGCCCGGAAGGGGTAAGCACCGGAGGGGGGAGGGGGCGGCAGCGGTGGCCCCGGTCTCTAGGGCAGAACCTGGGTCTCTGGCACTAGAAAGGTGTTCCTAAGATCCAAGTGGAGGACTAGCCGACTTCCCCAATCTTCCTCCCGCCCCCCGGAAAAGGAGCGGGAAGTGCAAGAGGAAGCGCAGGGGAAACCCCTCCCTCGGACACTATCCCCGGCGGGACACCCGTGGCAGGAACCGGGGCGGAGGGTGGGGGTAGTCCCTTCGAAAACAGACCTGGTGCCTGCCCCAGCCCGCACAGGCCCCGCCCTCCAAGCGCCTAATTTTAAAAGGGGCGGTGCCTCTTTAAATTCACCCCCCACACGCCGCCGCACACCCTCCACACACACCCCCAGCTTCGGCGGAGAGGGGGGAGACAAGAGGGGGAAGCTGGGCTGTTCGGGAGTTGCCTAGGCAACCGTCACCCGGACCGAGAGCACCTCATTGGTGAAGTGCCCCCACCCAAGCCCTGTTGCCAAGGCAACCGCATCCAAGGCTGAGACCTGTAGGGTGGGTGACCCCACCCCCGGCCCCATCGCCCCCGCCGGCCACTGCCTCACGCCCCTCCCTCAAACCGGCCGGGTGACAGTTTACAGGATTTGGGAAAAGCCGATTGGGCACTAATAGGTTCGGGACGGCTCACCCCAGATAATCCCCAGGCCGGCTGCGCCCCATTAGCCGTCCGCCGCGGGTGGGAGCGAGAGTGGCGGCGAAGGCAGCCCCAAGCCGCTGCTCCCTCCAGCTCCGAGGCTGCCCGCCCGCCGCGCCCGCAGAAAGCCCGTGGGAGCCGCTCTCGAGTAATTAGGGCTTCGAAGAGAGGTACCCGGCCCCGAGGCGTGGAGCTGCTCTCTCCCAGGCGCCGGCAGACGGCCCCAGGCGGCCCAGCCCCTGCGCCCTCGGCACCCCAGGGGCTCATCCTCGGGCGAGGCGCCGGGGCCGCAGGGGCCTGGCTGGCTCCTTTCCAGGGACCGGAGTCCTCCCCCTCTTGGACACCTGTGTGATCTGGCCACACACACTGCACTCTGCGGCTCCGGGCGTCCCCCACCCAACTCCCACTTCCCCCAGGAGTTGGGCGTTCCTCTTCCCCACTGACATTTCCCCTCAGTTCAGCTTTCTACGTCAGTGCCAGGGGATGTCCCTCAAAAACGGGATTAGTGGGGCAGAAGCCCCTACCTATCCCACCCCCAGGTTCGGACAAAGCCCTTTCCTTCCAGCTGCCAGCAGCCCAAGCCAGGCGGCAACACCAGAGGCCCGGGACAGAAGGAAGCAGGCCAGGAGGAAACTGCTGGGGGCGGGGGCGACACTCCCAGCTTCAGTCCCAAGCAACCTCCAGAGCCCCCTCAGCAACCCCCGAATTCTGAGCAAACAGCAGCCAGGGCCTCATAGGGAAATGGAGGTGCCACCATCTCCGCAGGTCTAGTGGGGTGAAGGGGAGACAGGGAAGGGTCCCCGGATTTGGCAGCTGGAAGACACGGGCTGGTGCCGCGCTACGAAGCGCAGTGGGCCTGGCCCTCCAGCCCCCACGACCTCCATTTTGCCCAAAAGAAAGCTAGGTGGGGGTCAGGCATTAGGGAGTTAAGCTTGGGGTTAGGACTTGTAAAGGGAATGGGGTGGTGAAGTCTCCGGTTTCGGGTAGTGGGGGCAGAACCCAAATCGGGGTAGGGTGGAGACGAAGCAAAGGTGGCTGGCTCGCGGCCTTGCCCGCTTCTCCTAAGATTCTGGAGTTTTGCAAAACGAATGCCGGCGGGGGTACGAAATCGGAGGACACGAGGGGTGCTACCCGGGGCAGGCAGGAGGGTGGGGTGGAAGGGGGCGGGACGGGGCCTAGAGAAAGCCCGCACTTTAGCCCCTCAACTTCTAAGGAGAAGGGACGGAGGGGCTGGGCTGGGGTCTAGGGTCACGCACAATGCCACTGATGGTGCAGCGAGAGCATGCATTGATGGAGACGAGGGTCCCCCAATTCCCCTTCCGGGTTTGGGAAAGACGGGGCCGGAGAGAGGAAGGGAGGGGAGGTCTGAGGAGTTTACGTCCGCTCCCAAGAGGCCAGACCGGGGAGACCGAAAGAAGAGAGGTTCTCCCATGGGAATTTGGGGCTGGGGGTCACGAGGACTCCTTTTGTTAGCGGAAGTACCTGTGGTGGTGGGACTCTGCGAAGAGGTCGTTAGAAGAGCTCGGGAGGTCCTGTCTTCCTCCGCGGCGGAGGCGGCAGCAGCGGCGACGCGGATGGATTTCCTCAGTCACCCCAA
Source organism: Galago senegalensis (assembly GCA_963575145.1). Taxonomy (NCBI): domain Eukaryota; kingdom Metazoa; phylum Chordata; class Mammalia; order Primates; family Galagidae; genus Galago; species Galago senegalensis. Next base: position 11,937 of record CAUYTI010138725.1, read on the forward strand.
CTCAACCGTCCAGCTTTGCTCTCCCCAGAGCGGAGGGATCCCGCCCGCCAGTGACGCGGCCGTCGCCGCCGCGCCCAGGGCCCGGCTGGGCGAGACCAACTACTTAGTGGGGGGAGGCCAGAAGAGAAAACACCACTTAAGGGAAAAGGTTGACTCAAGCGCCACAAAGATAGTACGCCACACTATATAGACCCAAATCGGAAGGATAATAAATGGTTTGCTCCCCTAAAAGGAGTAAGATATACCCGTGCAGAAGTGGTACCGGCATAAGGGAGGTTGAGACCGCTCTCTGGTCACGTGACAGTCATCCAACCCCGCCCTGATTGGGAGGATCCAGAGTGGGAAGGGGAGCTTGACGCCCCAGTTCTCAGTGGGACCACGCCCCCACCCTGATAAGGTCCCGCCCTTCCACAAGGGGCGGAGCCTGAAAATCTGGAAGACCCCAGAACACCTCAGGCCCCGGTTTCCGAAAGTCCCTGAGTGGGGGTTGGTGGGGGGCCCTGGGAAGGCCACGAGAGTACCGCCTAGACGGTTCCTTAGCGTTGCCCAGTGGTTTTTGTAGACCCCAGTACAAGGCCGCATGCCACAGTAATAATTCGTTTACTGAATTACATACTTATGTTATTTAATCCTCACAATACTGTGAAGTTAAGTACTAGCATTATCCCCATTTTCTAGTAGTGAAAACAGACCTAAGGTTGCAGAGTTAACACACTAACCCAGGCCGGCTAGGTGGCTCAAGCCTGTAATCTTAAAACACTGGGTTGCTGAGGCGAGAGGATCCCTTGAGCTCAGGAGCTGGCGACTCTATACCAAAAACAGAAAAATTAGCCAGGGTAGTGGCGGGAGCCTGTAGTCCCAGCTACTCTGGAGGCTGAGGCAGGAGGATTGCTTGGGACCAGAAGGTTTTTTTTGTTTTTTTTTTTTTTTTGAGACAGAGCCTCAAGCTGTCCCCCTGGGTAGAGTGCCGTGGCATTACAGCTCACAGCAACCTCCAACTCCTGGGCTCAAGCGAGTCTCATGCCTCAGCCTCCCGAGTAGCTGGGACTACAGGCGCCTGCCACAACGCCCGGCTATTTTTTGGTTGCAGCCGTCATTGTTGTTTGGCGGGTCCGGGCTGGGGATTCGAACCTGCCACCTTAGGTGTACGTGGCTGGCGCCTTAGCCGGTTGAGCTATAGGCGCCGAGCC
>CAUYTI010138727.1:0-10387 GCA_963575145.1 Galago senegalensis
ACAAAATACATATCCAAGTGTGAATTCTGGGAAAAAATTATTTGCAATGCAGAAGGAAATTACCAAATTTTTGGAACAGGATGATAATGAAGACACGAGTTACCAGAACCTCTGGGACACCGCAAAGGCAGTCCTAAGAGAGAAATTTATAGCACTGCAAGCCTTCCTCAAGAGAACGGAAAGAGAGGAAGTTAACAACTTAATGGGACATCTCAAACAACTGGAAAAGGAAGAACATTCTAATTCCAAATCCAGCAGAAGAAAATAAATAACCAAAATTAGAGCAGAATTAAATGAAATTGAAAACAAAAGGATTATACAACAGATCAACAAATCAAAAAGTTGGTTTTTTGAAAAGGTCAATAAAATAGATAAACTGGTCAACTGAACCAAGACAAAAAGAGTAAAATCTCTAATGTCATCAATCAGAAATGGTAAAGACGAAATAACAACAGACCCCTCAGAAATTCAAAAAATCCTTAGTGAATATCACAGGAAATTTTATTCTCAGAAATTTGAAAATCTGAAGGAAATCGAACAATATTTGGAAGCATGCCACCTTCCAAGACTTAGCTAGTGGAAATGTTGACCAGGCCTATATCAAGTTCTGAAATAGAATCAACTATACAAAATATCCCTAAAAAGAAAATCCTGGGACCAGATGGCTTCACATCAGAATTCTACCAAACCTTTAAAGAGGAACTAGTAACTATATTACTTAACCTTTTCCAAAATATAGAAAAAGAAGGAATACTATTCAACACATGCTATGAAGCAAACATCACCTTGATCCCCAAGCCAGGAAAAGACCCAGCAAGAAAATAAAATTATAGACCAATATCACTAATGAATATTGATGCAAAAATATTCAACAAGATCCTAACAAACAGAATCCAGCAACACATCAAAAAAATTATACACCACGACCAAGTGGGTTTTATCCCAGGATCTCAAAGCTGGTTCAACATATGTAAATCTCTAAATGTAATTCATCACATAAACAAATTAAAAAATAAAGACCATATGATTCTCTCAATTGATGCAGAAAAAGCTTTTGATAACATCTAGCATCCCCTTATGTTCAAAACACTTAAGAAAATTGGTATAGAAAGGACATTTCTTAAACTGATAGAGGCCATCTATAGCAAACCCACAGCCAATATCGTATTGAATGGAGTTAAGTTGAAGTCATTTCCACTCATATCAGGAACCAGGCAAGGTTGCCCATTGTCTCCATTGCTCTTTAACATCGTAATGGAAGTTTTAGCCATTGCAATTAGGGAAGAAAAGGGGATCAAGGGCATCCATATAGGGTCAGAAGAGATCAAACTTTCACTCTTTGCAGATGATATGATTGTGTATCTGGAAGATACCAGGGATTCTACTACTAAACTCTTAGTAGTAATCAAGGAATATAGCAGCATCTCAGGTTACAAAATCAACACTCATAAATCTGTAGCATTTATATATACCAACAGCAGCCAAGCTGAAAAAGCAGTCGAGGACTCTATCCCGTTCACAGTAGTGCCAAAGAAACTCCCAAATAGAGTTTACCTAACAAAGGACATAAAAGATCTCTATAAAGAGAACTATGAAACTCTAAGAAAAGAAATAGCTGAAAATGTTAACAAATGGAACAACATACCATGTTCATGGCTGGGAAGAATCAACATTGTTAAAATGTCCATATTACCCAAAGCAATATACAGTTTTAATGCAATCCCTATTAAAGCTCCATTGTCATCCTTCAAAGAGCTCAAAAAAATAATACTTCATTTTATATGGAATCATAAAAAGCCCCAAATAGCCAAGACATTACTCAGAAATAAAAACAAAGCGGGAGGAATCATGCTATCAGACTGCAGACTATACTATAAATCGATAGTGATCAAAACAGCATGCTACTGGCACCAAAACAGAGAGGTAGATGTATGGAACAGAATAGAGAACCAAGAAATAAACCCAACTAATTACCATTATATGCTCTTTGACAAGCCAATTAAAAACATTGAGTGGGGAAAAGATTCTCCATTTAATAAATGGTGCTGGGTGAACTGGCTGGCAACCTGCAGAAGACTGAAACTGGATCCACATCTTTTACCACTAACTAACATAGACTCTCACTGGATTAAACATTTAAACTTAAGACATGAAACTATAAAATTACTAGAAGAAACTGTAGGGGAAACACTTGAAGAAATCGGCCTGGGTGAAAATTTTATGAGGAGGACCCCCCGGGCAATTGAAGCAACATCAAAAATACACTACTGGGACCTGATCAAACTAAAAAGCTTCTGCACAGCCAAGAATGCAGTAAGTAAAGCCAGTAGACAGCCCTCAGAATGGGAGAAGATATTTGCAGGTTATGTCTCTGACAAAGGTTTAATAACCAGAGTCCACAGAGAACTCAGACGTATTAGCAAGAAAAGAACGAGTGATTCCATTTCAGGGTGGGCCAGGGACTTGAAGAGAAACTTCTCTGAAGATGACAGGCGCATTGCCTATGGATATATGAAAAAATGCTCATCATCCTTAATCATCAGGGAAATGCAAATCAAAGCTACTTTGAGATATCATCTAACACCAGTAAGATTAGCTCATACCACAAAGTCCCAAAATTGGAGATACTGGCCTGGATGTGGAGAAAAGGGATCACTTCTACACTGCTGGTGGGATTGCAAACTACTACATTCCTTTTAGAAAGACATCTGGAGAACACTTAGAAAACTAAAAATAGACCTGCCATTTGATCCTACAATTCCTCTGCTAGGTATGCATCCAGAAGACCAAAAATCACACTACAACAAAGATATTTGTACCAGAATGTTTATTGCAGCCTAATTCATAATTGCTAGGTCACGGAAGAAGCCCAAGTGCCCACTGATCCACGAATGGATCAATAAATTGTGGTATACGTACACCATGGAATACTATGCAGCTCTAAAGAAGGATGGAGACTTTACGTCCTTCATGTTTACTTGGATGGAGCTGGAACATATTCTCCTTAGCAAAGTATCTCAAGAATGGAAGAAAAACTATCCAATGTACTCAGCCCTACTATGAAACTAATTTATAGCTTTCATATAAAAGCTATAATCTAATTATAGCCCAAGAATATGGGGAATGGGGGTGGGAGGATGGGTGGAGGGAGAGTGATTGGTTCATCTTATAAGGTATGGTTCATCTTACGCCTATGGTTCATCTTATAAGGGTACATGTGAATCTTTCTAAGTGTAGAATATAGATGTCTTAACACAGTAACTAAGAAAATGACATGAAGGCTATGTTAACCAGTTTGATGAAAATATTTCAAATTGTATATAAAACCATCACAGTGTACCCCATGACTGTATTAAAGTACACAGCTATGATTTAATAAAAAATTAAAAAATAAAAATACATTTGCTAGTAGAAAAAAAATTATGGCATGCAGGAATTATACAAATGCATATTGATAAGAACGAAAACTATGAATCCAAGAATACGCTGATTCAGAGACGTGAAATCCAAATGCTCAATGAACTGGTAGTTGTCACTTGAGCTCCTAAGTGGTGGTGGCTTGTCTCTGCGCGTCAGACTTCTAAAACCTGAAGAGCTGAAATCCATGTTGCTAATGCAGATACAGACAAATTCTCATACGTTGCTAGTGGAGCCATGAAGTGTTATAGCTCTTTAAGGAAGCAACTGGCAGTATCCATTAAAATAAAAATAAATTGAACATAGTCTTTGACTCAGCGGTACTCTTTCTCAGAATCTATCCTATCAAAATAAAAACACCTGCAAGTAAACACAGCTCCTCAAAGATGTTTATTGCAGCCACATTCGTAGTTATAAAAAAAAAAAAACAACTAGAAACAAAGTAATGTCAGTAACACAGGAACAGCTGAATAAATTGTGATCCATCTGCCCCAGAGAACCTTATGTAGCTACTAAAAAGAATGAATTAGAATTATACCAATTACCTTGGAAGGAGTTTTATGGGGTATCCTTGACAGAGTAAGACAAGACACAGAAAATGTTTCCTAAACTCTCATTTATTTAAAAGAATAAATGACAAAACCCTGTATCTGTACCTACTTTGTCTCTATACGTTGGAGTACAAGTATGTTAATAATGGAGAAACATTTAAAAAATATGTACCAGGTCACTAAGATGGGTTGTTACGGGGGTACTGGTGAACGTGTGAATAAACTTGGAAACACAAGAGAGGCGGGAAGAAGCAGAGGCTGCGTCACAAATCACACCATTCATGATGGGTTTCCGTTTATGTAAACATACATTTTGTACATGTACATAAAACGTTTTCACAGAGTATTTCAAAAGGTGGGTTACCTGTGAATCTATCAACTTGTAGAGATGGCCACAACAAAGTGGCAATAAAATAAAATGTCCATCAGGAAATCAACAAAGAAAAGGTTAGAGTCTTGGTAGAAAATGCTCAAAGGACACATGCTGCAATTCCAATAAAAGATAAAATCATTAATTTCCATATGAAAAATATTTCACTTGCTTAATAATCAAAGAAATGCCAATGAAAATGTTACGAGATGTTTTTGTCACATATCCGTTTTTGAAATATTAAAATTGGCAATCAAAGGTTGTGGACGGTGCTTTCAAATATGCTTTTAGAGAGCATAAAAATTAAAACAATAATTCTGGGGGAAATGTTTGCACTATGCTTCAAACCATGTCGATGTCATTAACATGGATTTCCCATCTAAAACTTTATCATAGCAACACAAATACATAAGTGGGATGAGACTTTTGTGTGTGGGAAAGCATCCCTGTCAGTGGGTGTCAGTCAATGAGAGAGAGAAGTGCTCTGTACAGCAGGGGAACATTGGGAACTGCCTAAACGTCCAACAGAAGGGGATTTGTTACCTAATACGAAGTATCAGATGTGATGGAGACATATTCACAAAATGCAAGTGAAACAAGGGTATTCACATTTTATTGCTTTTTCAGAAAAATATTATACCATTCCAGGTAGAAAAATTGAAAAGACAAACACAAAAATGTTTAAAAATATAATTCCGAAGAGCATGGTGGGCTTATGGATGTTTTTTTTTTTTTTAATCTTTGTGTCTTTTTGTAGTTTCCAGGTTTTCTGCATTAAGCAATAGTTTTAATTAGAATGAAAAAAAGACATAAAAATGTTAAAAGGCTGTAAAGATTACTGTCTCTGGAAGAGCACTGGGAAGGGAGATTAAGTAGGTAGGCGTGATGTGGTCTAGTCAGGAAGAGAGCCGCCCACCAGGCCTCGGCTCTCTCTCCGCGTCAGTTTGGCACGTGAACCCTAACATTTTGCTTTCAGAGCTAGAGATAGAATCAGAGGTAGGTCATTAGTTAATTGCTTTGAGGTTATTTCCAAAGTCCCTAGTGAGCTCTTGTAAGCGATTAGTAATATCATTATTACTCATGCAATTGTGGGCCAGGCTATTTTTGCTTTCTCAGCACTGACTCAGGGTTTTGTAGGCAAAAAGCTTTCAGCGTGGGATTCCCTCCCCTCAAGAGGTGGTAAGGTCTCTGAAATACTTCACATACATCAAAAGTATAGAGAAATTATGCCTTTATCCTTATAGTGCTGATACAGACTGACAAAGCCTTACTTTAATAGCCATTGTGTGTGTGTGTGCTTGCATTTAAGGGACACTTACTGCAATTCAATAAAAGATATAATTATATACAATTCTCAATTTTATGCATTGGGTTGAATTGTTAATTACAATGGTTTTTGAACTATTTACATGGGGAAAGTTGATCTATTACTAAATTAATACACATTTGGGCTTTTGAAAAGTCTTTCAAACATGGAATTAATTTTTTTCCCTAGTGCCAAGATTATTTTTGTATGTAATATTCAGGCGGAATCACACTACTTAAAATTTCATTTTAACCCTGCTTTCAGACATGAACTGGTCGTGACGCTTGTGAAGGAGAGGTTACAGGAGGGAAATGCACTTGTAACTCGGCAATCACTTTCCATTTCCCAAATGGGCCGACTGGGCACAGATAGACCAACACAAGGTCCTGATTGCTGAAGGAAGCGCCATCAGCCAGAGCAACATTCTCACTGTCCTAATTTTTCTTCTCTCCCTGAGTTCTAGGGTTATTTCCAAGTAACTTTACACACAGAGGATGACAAACACTCATGCAACTCACTGACAATTAGAAAGACAGAGATTTCTTTGCACATAGCACTGTCTCCTATGATTTCATCAACACTTCAATGACATGATTGCTGTAATTAGCCCCTTTTTTAACAGAAGAAGGGCTGAGGTGTGAAGTGAAGCAACTTGCTTAAACATTAACTTGCTTAAAGATAGAGGAAAAACCGAGATCTGAACTTGAGGAGTCAGAATTCAGGGTCCCGGAGTTAACGCCTCTATAACACTACGTTCCCATCCCAGGAAAAAGCAAAAGTTACCGGGAATGGCTGTGAAAGAGCTCTTTAATAAATTGGCAAATTGTGGCAACCAGCCCAGAGACAGGATAGGAGACTCATTTAATTTTACCTCCACAACTGAGACATATCTTAAAACTAGGTTTCTTCCTGGAAAAACTTTAAAAATTTAGTTGGAAAGGCCAAGAAACTTAAAACAAAACTAACAAAAATGTCTGGCCAATGGCTGATCATCAGGGATATCATATATATACACACATATGTATGTATGTATTTTTTAAAAGGATGTTTAGTCAATTTAATGCCCAGATTAAAGTGATGGTTTCTTAATCTAGATGATAGATTTGAAAAAAATATTATCTGCTCTCAGTCTATTCTTGAAGTGGTCAGGACAAAGTGTTTTCAGAGTTCTTTTCCCCCTTACTGCATATTTCCTGAGCACTTTTGAGTGATATGAACAGGCTGTCATGCTTCAGGGGTAAGAAAATTAGCGCTAGCCACACAATTCTGACAATCTAGAAGAACTCATCTAGGTAGAAGCACAGATTTAAATCTTGTACTGCAAGCAAAACTTTCAACAAATACATAGAAAGGTCAGGCACGATGGCTTACACTTGTTAATCTCAGCACTCAGGGATGCTGAGGTAGGTGGATTGATTGAGTTCAGGAGTTCAAGACTGGTCTGAACAAGAGTGGCACCTAGTCTCTACTAAAAATAGAAAAACTAGCTGCGCATTATGGCAGGAGCCTTTAGTCCCAGCTGTGGAGGCTGAGGAAGGAGGATCACTTGAGCCCAAGAGTTTGAGGTTGCTGTGATGATGCCACAGCACTCTACCCAGGGTAACAAAGTGAGACTCTGTCTTGAAAGAGAGAAAGAGAGAGACAGAGAAAGAGAGAAAAACTAAGGGAGGGAAAAATCAAGTGGCTACTATAAATGTGTGCGTGTGCTCATGCACACATGTTGGGGGGGGTGCCTAGGAGGTTGGGAAAAGAGGTGGAGAAGCCCTTTGTTGATTTCCCTGAGTCTTCAGTTAGGTACATCAATCTTACAAAGTGCAGCCACCCAAATGCCTGCATGAGCTCAGTAAAACTTTTCTTCCAAGAGGAAAACAACTCCTGGCCTGTGTCCTGATGAAAGAGAAAGCGTATGGAAGGGGCTTCATGCTCTGGGCACTGATCACAGGGTCAATTATCTTACTGTAATTTTTTAGAAGTCAAAAATCTAACCACTTATTATTGCAAAAATAGCCTCCGCAGTGTTCTCTATAAAGGGCTCTTCTCGGAGGCTTTTTCATTACGTGCAAGTGTTCTTTCTGACAATACATGAGAAAGGACTCGATAAAAATGGGGGTCTATGGTGAATTAGGTTGGGAGGCTTCTGTTCCACCTTCTCAGTGGTGTTCCTTCCCCAGGCCCAGTTGCCCTCCCAGTCCCACTTCTGCAGCCCAGTTATGGCTCCAAGGCATAGGCCCATCAGAGCTTGCCATTGTCTTTGCCAGTTCCACTGGTGCCCATGGTCCAAGTTCAACAACCAATTCTTACTGCTTATCTGGACCCACTAGCAGCATTTTCCCTCTCACTTTCAGGAAAAACACTGCCCTCTTTTTATTTCCCTTCTGAATCTCTAGACACTCCTTGCCCAAGCAACGATCCCTACCATCTTTCCACCTCATGCTGAAGGCCATCTGGGCTCAAACTTGGAACTCTTCTCATCCTGTGTGAACTCGTTTTGTCTTGTGGCTTTTTTTTTTTTTTAATTGTTTGGGATTCATTGAGGGTACAAGGAATGAGGTTATACTGATTTCATTTATTAAAGTCCCTCTTATAATTGTGTCCTGTCCCTAAGAAGTGTGCCATACACCACAACCCCCAGCCTCCTCCTCTCTCCCCACTTGCTCATTCCCCTACTCCCCCCTTGCATTAGCTCATCTACTGCCTTCATATGAGACTAGAGTACTTGGGATTCTTGCTTCTCCATTCTTGTGATGCTTTACTAAGAAGAATGTGTTCCACCTCCATCCAGGTCAATACAAAAGATGTAAAGTCTCCACATTTTTTAGTGGATGAATAGTATTTCATGGTCTACACATACCACAGCTTGTTAATCCATTCCTGGGTTGGTGGGTGGGCATTTAGGTTGTTTCCACGTTTTGGAGATTGGAAATTGAGCTGCAATAAACAGTCTAGTGCAAACATGTTTATGATAAAAGAATTTTTTTTTTCTTCTGGGTAGGTGCCTAGTAATGGAATTGCAGGCTCAAATGGTTCTTGTGGCTTTAAATACTAACTCTATGCCAATAATTTCTGAACTTAAATTTCCAGTCTCCCTTAAACTTCAAAATCTCCATAGTGCTGACCTGGTATCCCTTGGCTGTCTAACAGGCACACAGACTAAACAAATCTAAAATAAAATTCTGAGCCATTACTGTCTCTATTAAATGAGAGCAATTAAAAACAAAAATTAAGAAAAACCAACCATCCAACCAAACTAGAACCATTCTTCCAGGTGCTGGCCAAAATCAAAGGACCCTTGAGTCACACTACCCTTTCTCACATGCCTCAAAATTAGTCCAGCAGCAGATTCTGTCAGTTCAATTTTCAAAAAATATTGAGAAAAATATCATTCACTTAGATGACTTCTACCTTGTTCAAGGGTTTCTCCACCTGAGCATCACTGGAATTTTGCGTTGGGAAACTCCTCCTTGTTGTGGGGCCTGTCCCTGTGCCTGTGGGATGTTTATCAGCCTCTCTGGTCTCCACCCACTGAATGACAGCTCATCTCCAGGTGGGACAACCTGCAGTGTCTGCAGACGTTGTCACATGTCTCCTAAAAGGCATGGCAGTTCCCATTTGAGAACCACTGCTCTATCCCAAAATTCCTTCACATTTTACCTGGGTGATATCAGTGACCTCACAACAGTTTCCTTGCTCTCACTGTTGGTGTCATGCAATGGACTCTCCACCCAGGAGCCAGAGTGATCTTTAAAGAGTGCGTCAAATCTTCTCACTCTATTGGCCTCATGGTCACATGGTGCTCAAGTCTCCCTTCCAGAGAACCTGCTGAGAGGTGGCTGAGGAACAGTGTCTGACTGCACCCCTTGGGTCTGGCCAGTGCTCCTGCTGAGACTGAGCTCTTCTCCACTGCATTTGGCCAGAGTGGACCCCCGCTGCGTCTGTTTGAATGTCTCCCAGCTGTAGAGCAAGTCCTCACCTAACAAGGGTGAAAGGTTCTTGGACACAGTAACTTTAAGTGGAACAACGTATCACAGAGCCAATTTTAATTGATATAAACAAGAGTTGAGATCCTCAGGCATATTTCTGGTGACAGAAACATCACCAAACTTCTAAATAAAGAACCAGAACTCTTCTAATATTAAACATTGAAATAACTGTGAATCATCCAACGGGCGACGGTGAAGTAGTCCCCTGCTTCCCCCCAGCTACTCTTGGGGGGCTGAACTAGGACTGATCTGGTTGGTCGTGTACCCTGCACTACTGCTGCCATTCCCCTACCCTCCGGTTGCTCCAGGGTGCTGAACTAGGACTGATCTAGCCACTATAGTTCCCCTGCACCATCCAGAGGGACTGAACCAGGACTGATCTGGCTGCTGCCAGTTCCCGGCCCCCTGGATCCCGGCAGGCTGAATAAGGTCTAAGCCGGTCACACACACTTCTGTGCAACTGCTGCTGTTCCACTGCACCCCGGCTGATCCAGTACCTGAGAACTGTTAGAAGACAACAGACATGCTCTGCCTGTCTCTCTCTTCTGGCAACCAGAAGAAGCCATCAACTGAACGGTTCTGATAAGGCCTCTGAACAAGCTTAACTCAGCATGGGAAGGAACCAGCGGAAAAACTCTGGCAACTCAAATAACCAGAATAGATCAACTCCTCCAAGGGAAAATAGGGAAGACACAATGGAAGACCCCATCCACAAGCAAATGGCTGGGATGTCAGAAATCGAGTTCAGAGTGTGGATAGCAAA
>CAUYTI010138732.1:0-29707 GCA_963575145.1 Galago senegalensis
CACAATACATTGAAAACTTTGGATGCATGTTGAGAAACATGCTTTTCTGTAAAACTAAAATATAGGAGCTGTGTCTACGATTCAAAGTGAAAACATTTGGCATGTTTGTTAATTCTAGCTTTTTGGTTTAATATCCTGTAAGGCACGTGAGTGTACACTTTTACTTTTTTTTTAAAAAGATCTGGGACAATTTTGAGATGTAATACCAATACTTTAGGAGTTTGGTCGTGTCGTTTGTATAAAACTCTGAGGCTTTGATTTAAATCTTTCCTTGTATTGTGATTTCCATTTAGATGTATTGTACTAAGTGAAACTTGTTAAATAAATCTTCCTTTTAAAAACTGGAAAAATTATGTTTTTTGTTTTTATTATGTTTTGTTTTATTATGCAATTGATTTTATAATCCCCAGCTATTGAAAATTTTAATTTTTTAACTTATAAACAACATATTAGCACCTTTATATATATGCATTGTTGAATATACCATTAATTATTTCTAAGTTACATCCATAGGTATACATTTTTTTTTGGAGACAGTGCCTCCAGCTGTCCCCTTGGGTAGAGTGCTGTGACGTCACAGCTCACAGCAACCTCCAACTCCTGGGTTCAAGCGAGTCTCCTGCCTCAGCCTCCCAAGTAGCTGGGACCACAGGCACTCGCCACCACGCCTGGCTAGTTTATGGTTGCAGCCGTCATTGTTTGGTGGGCCTGGGCTGGATTCGACCTGCCACCTTAGGTGTATGTGGCCGGAGCCTTAGCCACTTGAGCCATAGGTGCTGAGCCTAGGTACACATTTTTAAGGATTTTGATTTATCTTACCAGAAAAATTATGGTACTTTGTCTTTCCACTAGAAATGCATGTTATTTTTCCCCATGCCTGCCTTAATGATGCACATTATTTTTTCATCTTTGCCAATTTTTTATTTGAGAAATTATGTCTCACTGCTATTTTAATTGGTTTCTTTGATTAATATTAAGGTTGAACATTTTCCTCTTTGTTTTTAAACTTACTACCATGTTCACAGGACTATTAAGCTACTTCTGGAAACTTTCTACTTTATCAAGACTATTCTCCTAAGTCCAAAGAAGTAAAAGCAAATAATCCTTATCATTTAACCACAAACTAGAAGATCTAAGGTAGCCTTGTACGTTAAAGAAAGAGTTGGCTTACAATTATGGTGTCAAAAACAAAACATAGGTAGGCTTATGTTACAGAAATAATTGTCTCCTCCATGAGCTCATTTATAAAGCCTCCTAAATACCCTTTTAGGTTTTTCAAGGCATCCAAAGTTTATTTAAACCAGTGTTATTGAAACTTCAGTGTGCTTTAGAATAATCTGCAGGGCTTATGACATCATATTGCTGAGCTCTATACCTGGAATTTCTTATTATGTAGTTCTAGGGTGATGTCCAAGAGTGTGCTAATACTGCTTGGTCTCAAGGCCACGTTTAGACCCTTCACAGCTAGTTGTCCAATCATTAAAGGTCTGTTTAATCCTAAAATGGCAACTTTAAGGAGCAGCTTCCTTTATGATCCCTGATTGCTTCCCCTTTGTTCCTGTAACAAGTAGTTTAAATTTTCTTTTTTTATTTTTCCTTTTTAAGAGAGTCTCCAGCTCATCTGGATTGCAGTACAGTAGCCCCATAGCTCAGTGCAACCTCAATCTTTTGGCCTCAAGTGATCCTCCCACCTTGGCCTCCTGGAGTGCTAGGATTATAGGTGTAAACCCTTACCCAGCCTAAATTTTTCATTAAAGTACAAACCAGGGCGGTGCCTGTGGCTCAAGGAGTAGGGTGCCAGCCCCATATGCTGGAGGTGGTGGGTTCAAACCCAGCCCCAGCCAAAAACTGCAAAAAAAAAAAAAATAAAAGTACAAACCAGATAGGATACGATACTTTTTTTTTTTTTGAGACAGAGTCTCAAGCTGTTGCCCTGGGTAGAGTATTGTGGCGTGACAGCTCACAGCAACCTCAAACTCTTGGGCTTAAGCAATTCTCTTGCCTCAGCCTCCCAAGTAGCCAGGACTACAGGCGTGTCTGCCACAAAGCCTGGCTATTTGTTGCAGTTGTCATTTTAGCAGGCCCAGCCCAGGTTTGAACTGCCAGCCTTGGTGTATGTGGCTGGTGCCCTACCTTTTGAGCTACTGGTGCTGCCCAATAACTTTTTGTTTTTTTGAGACAGAGTTTTACTTTTTTGTCCTTGGTAGAGTGCCTGGGGTCATAGCTCACAACAACCTCAAACTCTTGGAGTCAAGTGATCCTCTTGCCTCAGCCTTCCAAGTAGCTGGGGCTATAGGTGCTGGCCACAACTCCCAGCTATTTTTTAGAGATGTGCTCTAGCTCAGGCTTGTCTGGAACCCGTGAGCTCAAGTCGATCCACCCGCATTGGCCTCCTGGAGTGCTAGGATTACAAGAATGAACCACCTGGCCCTGCCAGATAAGATATATGATTATTTATGATACCTTGCACCTCCCACGGAATTCTGAGTGCCTGTGGCATCTCCATGGTGGGTATCTTGTTTTTTTTTGTCCAGATAACAGTAGTCTTTAATGACACTTCTCAAGGATCTTTAGTTGTTAGATTAGTACCACCTATATCTGAACTACAGATTTCTTTGTAGATCTGACCATCTTGGCACTGGATTGTTACAATTTGTGCTATTTTTAGGGCTTTGGGCCCAGAGAGGCAAATACCAAGGTGATATTAGCTGACTCTATTTCACTTAAGGACACTCTTCCCTAAGCACCATTTCTAGAAAATCGCTGAAATTGAAGATGCAGTAAGAGGTGTTTTGAGATTTTTTTGATGACTTCTAATTTCTATCACAGCTCCCAGGAAAGCAAGAAATCCATTTTAACTGTTGTGTTCAGCTAGTCACTGTTACCTTGTGTTCCTAAACCCTTCAGGAAGCCTTTTGCAGGAGGTAAACTAGTTAAGTGCTTTTGCTTTCCTAGGCTGCTCAGTTAATTTTCCAGAAATTTCTCTGAGGAAGGATTCTCCACTGGCCACTAGATGTCAGTAAATCTCAGGAAACAACACACTGTCCCCTGTTAATCGGTATTTGCTTTCTCTTTGATGAATTTAGAATACTCAGAAGGGCTCTGGGAAGCAGTCAAACAACAGAAGCTGGAGGTCAGCGGTCAGCACTAGAGACATGCAAAGGTACAGCAGTACCTGTCAGGGCAGCAGTGCACACACCTCCTACTAGTGATCCCATACTCTCAAATCTATCACTGCTACCCAGGAGAGTTTGCTGAAAGGTAGAGTGTGCAGCCTACTCACAATGCTAAACCACAGAGTCAGGGGATTCATTTTCAACCATGAACATGAGCTACTAGGCAGGATCAGGCAGAAAATTTGCGGTCACAATAATCCAGGCCTAAGGGATTCTTCACTGATGGCTTGTGCCAGTGGTTTTCTGAATCTGGCTCCTGGACAGGTGGTATCTGCATGATCTGGGACCTTGTTAGAAATGCAAATTCTCAGCACCCCTACCCCCAGACCACCATGGAAAATGCATTGTAAATTCCTTTACAAATCAAGCTCTTTTTCCATCAGGGAGAATTTGTAGCACTGTCAGTAAAAATGAAGGTTTCTTGGCTGGCGCCTGTGGCTTAAAGGAGTAGGGCGCCGGCCCCCTATACTGGAGGTGGCAGGTTCAAACTGACCCCAGCTAAAAACTGCAAAAAAAAAAAAAAAAAAAAAAGGTTTCTCCAAAATAGGACTTAAGGGTTATTGCAAACCAGACAACTGCTTATGGAATGAAATTCCAGGCTGGGAGTGTCACAAGGAGCACTTTTTCAACATGCTCCTACGCTGACTGAAATTCAGTCTTGTGAGGGCAAAGCAGCTAAGTTCACTAGGTCAGCGGTTAGTGTGGTGCAGGACTCCACTGGAGAGGTGAGGGATTATGTTGTGTCTGTGAATGGATACCCCAACTCCCTACGTCCCCAGACAGACAAACAGAACACATATCCCTCCAGCCCTCTGGTAGATAATCTTAGGCTTTGGAAAGAAGAGATGGGTACTGAGAAACAATATGTAAGAATCACTGTAATTTATTCAGTAATTATTTTCTGAACCACTTACCTATCCTAATGCTCCATCTGAACAATACACTGGATAGGACATCTACCTGAACAATGCGAGGACCCTTTTCCAGGATCATTTTTCTATGCCCCTCCATGGCTCTTTCTCTCTTCCTGCTCCCCCTCCTTTGCACAGGATATGTTTCTCATGTATAAGATGTCATTGTCATTGCCATCCCCACTTTAGAGATGGAGAAACTGAGCCTCAGGGAGGGCAAGAATAAACTCTGTCTTGGAAAAAGAAGCAGGAAGCTCCAGGAGAGGAGGAAATGATCTCTGGCGAAGCAAAGAGAAGGACATGACTCTAATCTGCAGGGGATGGTGTAAGGGGTAGCTGTGCCCTGGGCCGGGTGAGGTGACTGGCAGTCACCAGCGCTGGGACCTGCTCCTGCTCTCTGGGTCCCTAGCCCACAAGGTAGGGTGGGGAAGGATGAAGTGGGGGTGGGGGGTCCTCGGGAGGGTGGAAAAGAGTTTCGTAAGAACCCACTTCTCCATCTCCCCTCCAGTTTTCCGGAGACCCTCAAACACACGTCCCTCCATCCCACTGCGCAGATTTCGCTTCAGGGGAGGGGACCAGGAAGAGGCTGCGAGGAAATGGCGGCCGCGGCCCAGCGGGGGCTGGCCCGGGAGCTGCAGCGTGTGGTTAGAATGGCGCGGGGCGGGCGGAAGGTGGCGAGGTGGAGGAAGAGGAGTGGTAGTTCACCGAGCTCAGGAGGGGGAGATCATCACTTTGCCGTCCGCCAGCCATCTAGAAAGGCTTGGGAAGCTCGCAGGCCCGCCCAAGCCCCTCTCACTCCTTTCGGCCCTCCCGGCAGCCGGGGTGGGGGTGGGGACACAGGCAGAACCTAGGTGAAGCAAAGAAACAGCCATGGTTCTTCCCTCACGCTCTGACTGTGGTAGGCGCACCCTGCCATGGGTTGACTCGGGCGGGTGCCTCGGGAGCTCTGCTACTGGCGCCCTGTGGCGCCGGGGGGCAGCTCCCACCCCAGGGCAGCCCAGGAAGGGGGGGAGACATGGCAGTCACCTCGCCCCAGCAGAGAGAGCTGCGTTGCGAGGAGCCACGTTTCCTTACGCCCAGCCCCTTGCTTGGCATTCAGTAAGCACTCCATACATGTTTATTTTCAGTTGAATGTTGATCCAACTTTTATGGCTGGTGATTAATCCTTATCCTTCTGTTCTAGAAAGTCTCATTACTGACTGGATCGAGAACAGACAGCTCACCAACTGGCACAAAACCATATTGGAACTTTAAAAAGTTCTGAAAACATGTTGATTCTTTTGTCTTTTTATTTATGTATTTTATTAAGTCATATATACATAGATCATGAATACATTTATGCCTTTGTGGGATTCAGTGTGTTGATTATTTATACAAATTGGAGTGCTTACATCCTACTAGTTAAAATAGCTTTCACCTCATTTTATTTGAGTATTTTTCATCTCGTGTTACTTTCCTTTTCCTTTTTTTTTTTTTTGCATTTTTCCTCTGTAGCAAAGCCTTAATGTTTTATTTTTCCTTCAAACCTCCTCCCACTCCTTAGTTCACACTGATTTGTCTTCTTCAGTCTTTCTGAGCAATTGATCAGAAATGCACAGCTAACACTTGGTAGTTTTCATGTTACTTCACATGTGGTAGTTTTGATTTTTGCTTGTCTAGTACAGCTGTACATTTTATCCTTAGGTGAATATGACAGGCTTCAAAAATGCCCATGGGGTGGGGACTTCAAGTGACTGCTAATGGTAATGTAGTATCTGTTAGAGGTAATGAAAATGTCTTTCTTTTTTTCTTTTTTTTTTGAGACAGAGTCTCACTGTGTTGTCCTGGGTAGAGTACCGTGGTGTCACAGTTCACAGCAACCTCAAACTCCTGGGCTTAAGTGATTCTCCAGCCTCAGCCTCCCAAGCAGCTCGGACCACGGGTGCCTACCACAACGCCTGGGTATTTTTTGGTTGTAGTCGTCATTGTTGTTCGACAGGCCCTGGGCTGGATTTGAACCTGCCAGCTCCCGTGTATGTGGCTGGCACCAAGCTGTAATGAAACTATCTTAACTTAGACTGTGGTGATGGTTTGTACAACTCTATAAGTTTACTAAAACTATTAAATTTACACCTAAAAGGGTTGAGAACTTTATGAAATGTAAATTATAATTCAAAGAGGCTCTTAAAAATGTCTGTGGAGTAATAAGCAAAGAGTAGTGGGGATATGATATCTTTTGTGGGGAAACTAGCAAGAAAACTAAAGCATTATTGATGGCGCCTGGGGCTCAAAGGAGTAGGGTGCTGGCCCCATGTGCCAGAGGTGGCGGGTTCAAACCTGACCCCGGCCAAAACTGCAAAAAAAAAAAAAGTGAAACATTATGATAAACATATACCCACCTGAGGAAGTGATAAAGACTATGACCGAGCTTTAGATAGGCTCTCTTTTCTTCTTCTTCTTCTTCTTCTTCTTTTTTTTTTTTGAGACAGAGTCTCACCATGTTGCCCTGGGTAGATTGCTGTGGCATCACACCTCATAGCAACCTCAAACTCTTGGGCTTAAGCTATCCTCTTGCCTCAGCCTCCGAAGTAGCTGGGACTACAGGCACCCACCACAATGCCCGGCTATGTTTTTGTTGCAGTTGTCATTGTTTTAGCTGGCCTTGATGTATGTGGCTGGTGCCCTACCCACTGAGCTACTGGTGCTGCCCCAGGTCCTCTTTTCATCTAGGCCTTGTCTTGTTCCTGTCCTTGGCTTTCCTAGCCCAGATTTAGCAAGAATCAGCTAAGTAATCTCCTTCTACCCTTGATACCTGGTCACCTTTGCCTGCCTTTAGTAAGAATCCTAGTTAGTCATTTTAGCAATAATCTCCTTACCTTGATGTCTCCTCTTAGTAATTTTCTATCCACTGATCACCCCAACTCTGCTCTTTGGCTGTCAATCTACACTTGTCCTTGTTGTATTTGGAGTTAAGCTCAGTTTTTTTTTTTTTAAGACAGAGTCTTACTCTGTTACCCTGAGTAGAGTGCTGTGGCATCGTCCTAGCTCATAGCAACCTCCAGCTCCTGGACTTGAGCAATCCTCTTGCCTCAGCCTCCTGAGTAGCTGGGACTAAAGGTGCCCACTGCCACGCCTGGCTAGTTTTTCTATTTTTAGTAAAGATGGGGTCTCTTGCTCAGGCTGTTCTCAAACTCCTGAGCTCAAGCAATCCACCCTCCTAGGCCTCCTCCCAGAGTGCTAGGATTATAGGCATGAGCCACCACGCCCAGCATTGAGCTCAGTTCTTTTTTTTTTTTTTTTGAGACAGAGCCTCAAGCTGTCCCCCTGGGTAGAGTGCTGTGGCATCACAGCTAACAGTAACCTCCAACTCCTGGGCTCAAGCGAGTCTCCTGCCTCACCCTCCCAAGCGGCTGGGACCACAGGCACCCGGCTATTTTTTGGTTGCAGCCGTCATTGTTGTTTGGTGGGTCCGGGCTGGATTTGAACCCACCACCTTAGGTGTATGTGGCTGGCGCCTTAGCCACTCGAGCCACAGGTGCCGAGCTGAGCTCAGTTCTATACTAGAGTCTCTTTTCCCATATTACAATAGTGTTCAATAAAATCTGTCTTCGTTGCTTTTGACTAGTGTCTAGCTCTATTTCTCTTTGGCAGAAGGCATTCTCAGTCACATTGCCTTCTGGTAGTATATATTAGTGTGGGGGATAATTCCAGGCACTGTGTTGGGTGCTGAGAAAATAAGCACAAAAACATCTATAAAGTCCCTGCCCTTAAAGAGCTCATAGTCCACTGGGAAGCCAAATAGCAAGTCAATAGCCATGTGAATGCGTAGGTCCAATAAGAACAAGTCCTAGGGAGAAGAGAGTACACACTGCTATAAGCACCTTTAATATAGGAGAATTTGACTAGTCAAGGTGGTCAGAGATATTGCCTTAAGGAAGTGATTATTGAGCTGAGAACTAAAGAAGGAGTAGAGGTTAATCATATTGTAGGTGGGGGTTGAAGGAGAAGTTTAAGACAACATGTTCTTTTTTTTTTTTTGAGACAGAGTCTCACTCTTTTCACCTTGGTAGAGTGCTGTAGTGTCATAGCTCACAGCAACCTCCAGCTCTTGGGCTTAGGTGATTCTCTTGCCTCAACCTCCCAAGTAGCTGGAACTACAGGTGCCCACCACAGTACCTGGCTATTTTTTGTTGCGGTTTGGCCGGGGTTAGGTTCAAACCCAACCTTACTCACTGAGTCACAGGCGCCGCCCGTGACAACATATTCAAAGTTCACAATTGCAGGGCAGTGCCTGTGGCTCCTCAAAGGAGTAGGGCACTAACACCATATGCTGGAGGTAGCAGGTTCAAACCCAGCCCCAGCCAAAAATGGCAAAAAAAAAAATAAAGAAAATTCAAAATTGCAAAGATGTGGAAACAACCCAAGTGCCTATTGATCCATGAATGGATTTATAAACTGTGATATATATATGTCATGGAATACTATTTAGCCATAACAAGATGGATATGTGGCAGATGCGGTGGCTCACACCCATAATCCCAGCACTGTGGGAGGCTGAGGCAGGAGGATCTGAGGTCAGGAGTTTTGTTTTTGTTTTTTTTTTTTTGAGACAGAACCTCAAGCTGTCACCCTGGGTAGAGTGCTATAGCATTACCACTCACAGAAACCTCCAACTCCTGGGCTCAAGCAATTCTCTTACCTCAGCCTCCCAAGTAGCTGAGACCATAGGTGCCCACCACAATGCCTGGCTATTTTCTGGTTGTAGTTGTCATTGTTTGGCAGGCACAGGCTGGATTCAAACCTGCCAGCTCTGGTGTATGTGGCTGGCACCTTAGCCGCTTGAGATACAGGTGTCAAGCTGAGCTGAAGAGTTTTTACATGGATGGATTTGGAGAACATTTTCCTTAGTAAAGTATCTCAAGAATGGAAAAGTAAGTATCCCGTGTACTCAATACTAAATTGAAATTATTAGATAAATAACTACAGGCTCACACAAGAGAAAAACAATTAAATTCAAGAAGTAGGCAGGGTATTGGGTAACGCTCCCACCTAACAGGTACAGTGTACAGGTATATGGCACACGTCCTGGGTGAAGGACTCAATTACACCTTGTACTTTACCTAACACACACTAATAGTATAACCTATTTGTATGTACCCTTATATTAATAAAAAAAAAACTTAAAAAGACATATTCAGGGGGCTCCTGTGGCTCAGTGAGTAGGGTGCTGGCCTCATGTACCAAGGGTGATGGGTTCAAACCCAGCCCCAGCCAAACTGCAACAAAAAATAGCCTGGAGTGGCTCAAGTGGCTAAGGCGCCAGTCACATACATCTAAGGTGGCAGGTTCAAATCCAGCCCGGGCCTGTCAAACAGCAATGACAACTATAACCAAAAAATGGCTGGGCGTTGTGGCGGGCGCCTATGGTCACAGCTACTTGGGAGGCTGAGGCAGGAGACTCGCCTGAGCCCAGGAGTTGGAGGTTGCTGTGAGCTGTGATGCCACAGCACTCTACCCAGGGGGACAGCTTGAGGCTCTGTCTCAAAAAAAAGAAATAGCTTGGCGTTGTGGCAGGTGCCTGTAGTCCCAGCTACTTGGGAGGCTGAGGCAAGAGAATCACCTAAGCCCAAGAGCTGGAGGTTTCTGTGAGCTGTGTGATGCCATGACACTCTACTGAGGGGGATAAAGTGAGACTCTGTCTCTACCAAAAAAAAAAAAAAAGACATGTTCAGAGATAGCATGGTGAGGGAAAGGGACTGAAGGAACACCAGTGTGGCTGTAGTTCAAGAGGCAGTTGGGAGAGCAGTGTGGTGGGTCAGGGCCTGGGGAGCCTTAGATAGCAGGGGTTTTTTTGTTTCTTTGTTTTGAAACAGTCTCTCTGTGTCGCCCTCGGTGGAGTGCTGTAGTGCCACAGCTCATAGCAACCTCAAACTCCTGGGCTTAAGCGATTCTCTTGCCTCAGCCTCCCTAGTAGCTGGGACTACAGGCACTGGCGACAACACCCAGCTATTTTTTTGTTGCAGTTGTCATTGTAGTTAAGCTTTCCAGGGCTGGGTTCAAACCCACCAGCCTTGGTGTATGTGGCTGGCGCCATAACCACTGTACTACTGGTGCCGAGCCTTGTTTTATTTTTATTTTTATTATTATTTTTTTTTAGAGACAGAGTCTCAGTTTATCCCCCATGGTAGAGTGCTGTGGTGTCACAGCTCACAGCAACCTCCAGCTCTTGGGCTTAGGTGATTCTCTTGCTTCAGCCTCCCGAGTAGCTGGGAATACTGGCACCTGCCACAATGCCTGGTTATTTTTTTATTTCTTTTTTTTGTTGTTGCAGTTTGGCAGGGGCTGGGTTTGAACCCACCACCCCCGGTATATGGGGCCTGTGCCCTACTCACTGAGCCACAGGTGCTGCCCTATTTTTTTTTTAAGTAAATTTATTTCAGGTTACTCTGAGGGTACAAACAAACGGATCAAAATATTTGGATTTTGAGCTGAGAACTAGTGTTCCTCTTGTGGTTATGTCCCCCCCACAAAAGGTGTGCCAAACAACTCCACCCCATGCCCGTTCAGTAAGAGCATCTCTACCCTTACCTCCTCCCTCATTACCCTTCCCCCCAACTTGAATTGAAATGAGTTGGGGTTTTTTGAGGCAGAGTTGCACTTTGTTGCCCTAGGTGGAGTACTATGGCAGTCATAGCTCATAGCAACCTCAAATTCTTGGGCTTAAGCCCTCCACAATGCCTGGCTATTTTTAGAGACGGGGGTCTTGTTCTTACTCAGGCTGGTCTTGAACCAGTGAGCTCAGGCAATCCACCCACCTCAGCCTCCCAAGTGCTGGGATTACAGGTGTGAGCCATGAGTTTTTCTCCTCTGTGGGCATGCATTAGGTGGTCTACTGGCTTCATATTAATATCAAGTACATTGGATAATTGGTTTTCTATTCTTGTGATACTTTACTGAGAAGAATGTGTTTCAACTCCATCCAGGCCATTATAGAAGATGGAAAGTAACCATCTTTTTTATGGCTGAATAGTATTCCATGGTAGGCATGTATTACAATTTGATAATCCATTCCTGAATTGATGGGCACTTAGGTCGTTTCTACATCTTAGCAATTGTAAATTGAGCTGTGATAAACAGTCTAGTGCAAATGTCTTTATGATAAAATGATTTTGGGGGGAGGCGGGTACTGTGACTTATGCCTATAATCCCTCAAGAGTTTGAGGTTGCTGTGAGCTAGGACATCACAGCACTCTACCAAGGGTGACAAAGAAAACAAAAAAAAAAGAATGACTTATCAGTTTCTGGCTTATACAGCTGGATTTTTGGGATACTGCTTAGGGACACTGAATACCAAGTTCAGGGATAAAGACTGAGCTTGGTCTTAGATATGGTATGTTTGAGGTACCTTTGAGAACTCCCAAGAGAAGTTGGATGGATGGATCTAGAGCTCAGAAGGTGCCTCTAGACTGGAGATAGAAATTGTGAGCTATATGCAAATAGGTGGTAATTGAAGCCATATGGGGGCAGGGATAAGGTCATCTATGTCAGAGAGTATAGGAGTGAGAATGTAGGAGAACATAGGAAGGAGGCTTGAGAAACTACAGTAGTTTATGCAGGGCAGAGGAGGATCAGCCTGCAAAGATCAGGCAAGACCAGCCAGGGAGATTTAAAAGAAAGTTAGGAGGGATTTGTGTTATTGAAACCAAAGAGACGGTTTCAAGAAGTGGGAAGTGGTCTACTAACAGTGTCTGTTGGTGGCTTGGCGCCTGTAGCTCAAGTAGCTAAGATGCCAGCCACATACACCAGAGATGGCAGGTTCGAATCCAGCCTGGGCCTACCAAACAGTAATGACAACTACAACCAGAAAATAGCTGGGCATTGTGGCAGGTGCCTGCGGTCTCAGCTACTTGGGAGGCTGAGGCAAGAGAATTGCTTGAGCCCAGGAGTTGGAGGTTGCTGTGAGCTGTGATGCCATGGCACTGTACCCAGGGTGACAGCTTGAGGTTCTGTCTCAAAAAAAAAAAAAAACAAAAAAAAAAAAAACAAAGTGTGTGTTAGTGCTGAGAGGTCAACTAAGTTGTGGAGTAGTAAACATGTGTTACATTTAGGAATATGGAGGTCATTGGCAACTTTAGCCAGATCTGTTTTCGTGGAGTAACAGGACAGCAATCTGGATTGGAATAGAATGCATTTAGCAGAGAGGGGAAGATAAAGAAATGAAAAAAAGAGTATAGGTAGCTATTGAAGCAATTTAGCTGCAACGGACATGGAAAAGTCAAGGTGGTAGAAGGAATCAGATAACTATCAAGACAGGCCTCTTTTTTAATAGGGAAAAGTTTTGTGGATGGTAAAGTTTACATTTAAGGGTCTGTAGAGAGTGGTTAAAATACAGCATAGAGAGGGGAAAAAATCATAGTGTATGTTTGCTAAGAAAGAGAAGGGGATGGGACCTAAAGC
Organism: Galago senegalensis; assembly: GCA_963575145.1. NCBI lineage: Eukaryota > Metazoa > Chordata > Mammalia > Primates > Galagidae > Galago > Galago senegalensis. The sequence goes on from CAUYTI010138732.1 coordinate 12,524, forward strand.
ATATGGGTGGAGGAATTAGTATTCAGTGTGTCAACCTAAAATAATCAATTTAAATGAGCTATTTTATTTTATTTTATTTTTTGAGATGGAGTCTTACATTGTTGCTCTTAGTAGAATGCTGTGGTGGCATAGCTCATAGCAACCTCAAACTCTTGGGCTCAGGCGATCCTCTTGCCTCAGCCTCCCAAGTAGCTGGGACTACAGGTGCCCATAACAATGACTGGCTGTTTTTTAGAGATGGGGTCTTGCTCTTGATCAGGCTGGCCTTGAACTCCTGAGCTCAAGAAATCTGCCCTCCCTCGGCCTCCCAAGTGCAAATATTACAGGCATGAGCCACTGCACCTGGCAGATAATCTAATTTAAAGAGAGTTTATTTGAGTGCAAAATTTGAGGGTGAGCCACTTGGAAACACTGACTCCAAAGGAATGAAGTCAGTATTATGAAGTAGAGAAATTATAGTTTCATTTATATAGGCAGAGACAGCACAGTTTTTAGCAGTATTATAACGTTTTTCATACAAGGTTGGTAGATAGTTACAGCCATTTGATTGGTTATAAGCAATGTTTCCTTTCGGGGAGGGTATGTTTAACATTTTTTACAGAGGAGTAAGTAATAGTCAGTTCATGATTTCTCTGTTATCCTGTCTAAGCAAAGCAAGACAACAAAAGAAAAGTTATCTTGAATGAGGATCATTGATTAAGAAGGCAGGACATTTTTGTCCCTGACACTGTCATTTAATTCTCTCTAGTTACTGCAGAGAATAAGAAAAATAAGAAAGTAAACTATAATCTGAGGGAAAAAAAAGGTGGCACCTGTAGCTTAGCAGCTAGGGTGCCAGCCACATACACCGGAGTTGGCGGGTTCAAACCCAGCCCCAGCCCTGCCAAACAATGACAACTATAACCAAAAAATAGCCAGGCATTCTGGTGGGCATCTGTAGTCTCAGCTACTTGAGAGGCTTAGGCAAGAGAATCACTTATGCCCAAGAGTTTGAGGTTGCTGTGAGCTGTGACACAATAACACTCTACCAAGCGTGACATAGTTAGGCTTTGTCTCAAAAAAAAAATAGGGTGGTGCCTGTGGCTCAAAGGAGGGCACTGGCCCCATATACCAGAGGGGGCCACAAGGTGGGAAATATGGTAGGGGAAATCTATATATAAGTAGCCATTGTTTCCTTCCTTGCTTTCCTATAATTGCTTACTACTCAGGAGCCATATAGCTGATGGTCATAAAGATTCTTAGCTTTCTTTTTGAGACAGAGTGTCACTATGTGGCCCTCAGTAGAGTGCGGTGCTGTCATAGCTCACAGCAACCTCCAACTCTTGGGCTTAAGTGATTCTCTTGCCTCAGCTTCCCAAGTAGCTGGGACTATAGGCACCTGCTACAACGCCCGGCTATTTTTGTTGCAGTTTGGTGGGGGCCAGGTTTGAACCCGCCACCCTCAGTATATGGGGCTGGCACCCTACCTACTCAGCCACAGGTACTATCCAGTGTTTTTTTTTTTTGTTTTGTTTTTTTGAGACAGAGCCTCAAGCTGTTGCCTTGAGTAGATTGCTGTGTCATCACAGTTCAAAGCAACCTCCAACTCCAACTCCTGGGCTTAAGTGATTTTCTTGCCTCAGCCTCCCAAGTAGGTGGGACCTCAGGTGCTCACCACAATACCGGGCTATTTTTTGGTTGTAGTTGTCATTGTTGTTTGGCAGGCCTGGGCTGGATTCGAACTGGCCATCTTTGGTGTGTGTGGCTTGCGCCTTAGCGGCTTGAGCTACCGGTGCCAAGCCTTTTTTTTTTTGAGACAGAGTCTCACTTTGTCACCCTTGATAGAGTGCTGTGGTGTTAGAGCTCACAGTGACCTCAAACTCTTGGACTTAAGCGATTCTCTTGCCTCAGCCTCCCAAGTAGTTGGGACTATAGACACCTGCCACAGCACTGGGCTATTTTTAGAGATGGGGTTTCGCTCTTGCTCTGGCTGGTTTAGAACCCTGAGCTCAGGCCTTCCACACACCTTGGTCTCCCTGAGGCTAACTTTTGAGATACCTTCTAGGCCCTGCACTCCAGTGGAATGGCTGACCTACCTAGCCCAGTGGCCCATAACAAGAAACTGACTCAACTGGTCTTGTGACACCCCACCCAGGAACCAACTCAGCAAAGAAGATAATTTTTATACCCCTATGGTTCTGATCTGAAGCAGAACCAAAACATTCCAAAGCCAATTGCCTAGACCTTTACCTGATAAACTATCTTTAAAAACCCTTTGTCCCAAATTCTTGGGGAGAGGAATTTGAAAACTTCCTCCTGTTTTCTCCCATGGCACCTGTAATATCCTGTCTCACTGTATTGGCTTTCTCTTGTTCAGTGGGCAATAAACCTTGTGGGGCTCTAACAATATTGACAGCCCATTTGTTCAAGCCCATTTCAGGTTTTTTCTTTCTTTTTTTTTTTTTTTGAGACAGAGTCTCACTTTGTAAACCTGTGTACAGTGCTGTGGCATCACAGCTCACAGCAATCTCAAACTCTTGGGCTTAAGCGATTCTCTTGCCTCAGCCTCCCAAGTAGCTGGGGCTACAGGTGCCTGCAAGAATGCTTGGCTATTTTTTGTTGTTGTTGCAGTTGTAATTGTTGTTTTAGCTGGTCCTGGCTGGGTTTGAACCCACCAGCCTTGGAGTATGTGGCCGGTGCCCTACCCACTGAACTATGGGCATCCCCCCTTTTACTTTTTTTTTTTTAGAAACAGAGTCACACTTTGTCGCCCTTGGTAGAGTTCTGTGGGGTCACAGCTCACAGAATATGCCCGCCCTTTTTTTTTTAAACAGAGTCTCATTCCATTGCCCAGATTGCCATGGCATCAGCTTAGCTCACAGCAACCTCAAACTCCTGGGTTCAGCCCATCCTCCTGCCTCTGCCTCCTTAGTAGCTGGGACTACAGGTGCCCACCACAATGCCTGGCTAATTTTTGTATTTTTAGTAGAAATGGGGTCTTGCTCTTGCTCAGACTGGTCTCAAACTCTTGAACTCAAGCGATCCACTGACCTTGGCCTCCTGGAGTGTTAGGATTACAGGTGTGAGCCACTGCGCGCAGCCCTATTTCAGATTGTTAATGTTAACTTTACCATGAACCAAACTTTGTTTTCTAAATGCTTTTCTAAGTATTCTAAGAACCTCAAAGCAGCCTCATGAGGTCGGTATTATTATTATTGCCTCCTTTTCATAAAGGATGAAATGGAGAGACAACAAATTTACGTCATTTGTTTAAGGTCAAAAGAGCTAGGTTTGGAAACCAGCATCATATCAAGATAGTCTGGTTCTAAAGCCAATGTTTTTTTTTTTCTAATTTCAGATTAATGTGAAGTATAAACAATTAGGTTACAATGTTTGCATTTGTTAGGTAAAGTCTGTGTTGTAGTTGTGTCCTGCACTCAGGAGGTGTGTCATATACCCTTACATTCTGTCCATTAGGTGGGAGCACACCAATCCCTCTCCATCTACCCCACTCCCCATTCCCTCCTCCTTGAATTGAATGGAGTTTTTCTCCTGTGTGGGTGGGTATTAATTTGTCTACTGGTTCCATATTAGTATTGAGTACATTGGGTACTTGCTTTTCCATTCTTTTTATACTTTACTAAGGAGAATGTGTTTCAGCTCCCTCCAGGTTAATGAAAAGATGTAAACTCTCTGTTTATAAGGCTGAATAGAATTCCATGGTATACATATACCACAGTTTATTAATCCATTCCTGGGTTGATGGGCACTTAGGTTGTTTCCACGTCTTGGCAATTGTAAATTGAGCTATGATAGACGGTCTAGTGCAGATGTCCTCATGATAAAGTAAATTTCTTTTTTTTTTTTTTCTGGGTAGATGCCTTGTGATGGGATTGCAGGATCAAACGGAAGGTTTATTTTGAGTTCTTTGAGGATTCTCCATACTTCTTTCCAAAGAGACTGTATTAGTTTGCAGTCCTGCCAAAAGTGTAAAAGTGTTCCCTTTTCAGGGGCAGGTGCAGTGACTCACATCTGTAGTCCTAGCACTCTGGGAGGCTAAGGTGGGTGGATTGCCTGAGCTCACAGGTTCAAGACCAGCCTGACTAAGTACATCTCTAAAACAAAATAGCCAGCCATTGTGGCGGGTCCCTGTAGTCGGAGCTACTCGGGAGGTTGAGACAAGAGAATAGCCTGAGCCCAAGAGAATAGCCTGAGCCCAAGAGCTACTCGGGAGGTTGCAGTGGGCTATGAGGCCATGGCAGTCTTACCAAGGGCACTAAAATCAAATTCTGTATCAAAATAAAAAAGTACTCCTTTCTCTCCACATCCCCTCCAGCATCTGTAGTTTCTGGACTTTGTGATGTGGGTCATTCTCACTTGGATTAGGTGATATCTCAGGGTGGTTTTGATTTGCATTTCTCTATTGATTAGGGATGATGACCTTTTTTTATATGTTTGTTGGCCACTTATCTGTCTTATTCAGAGAAAAGTTGTTCATGTCTCTTGCCCAGTGATAGATGGAATTGTTTGCTCTTTTTGTTGAATAACTTGCAGAGCCTGTGATATTAACTATTAAAATAAAATATGTCTTAAAAATTGATCCTGGCTCAGCACCCGTGGCACAGTGGTTATGGTGCCAGCCACATACATGGAGGCTGGAGGGTTTGAACCTGGCTGGGGCCAACTGCAACAAAAAAATAGCCTGGTGTTGTGAGGGGTGCCTGTAGTTGCAGCTACTGGGAAGCTGAGGCAAGAGAATCGCTTAAGCCCAGGAGTTTGAGGTTGCTGTGAGCTATGATGCCATAGCACTCTACCAAGGGAACATAGTGAGACTCTGTCTCAAAAAAAAAAAGAAGAAAAAATAGATCCTGATCATATTTTACCTTTGATAAATATAGATCTACATAATCACATTTAATGACTACACTATAGTCCATTTTTTTTTTGGCCAGGGCTGGGTTTAAACCCACCACCCTCAGCATATGGGGCCAGCGCTTTACTCCTTGAGCCACAGGCGCTGCCCACTATAGTCCATTGTATGGGTGTAGTTCATGTTAGGATGTGGTCAAAGTATTTTCTTTCAAAGTGTTTTTCTTGTTAATAGGCACAAACTCAGTTGCTAGACCAGAAACTATGTTCTTTTTTTTTTTTTTTGAGACAGAGCCTCAAGCTGTCCCCCCCTGGGTAGAGTGCAGTGGCATCACAGCTCACAGCAACCTCCAACTTCTGGGCTCAAGTGAGTCTCCTGCCTCAGTCTCCCGAGTAGCTGGGACCACAGGCACCCGCCACAACACCTGGCTATTTTTTTTTTGGTTGTAGCCATCATTGTTGTTTGGTGGGCATGGGCTGGATTCGAACCAGCCACCTTAGGTGTACATGGCGCCTTAGCCTCTTGAGCCACAGGCACCAAGCCAGAAACTGTGTTCTATGTTCTTTTGCCCTGTGTGCTGTGTAGAAAGAAAGCTTAGGAAGGCTGTCAGTGAACATGGAGTTGTTTGCACTTCTGGGCCTGACTAGAGACTCTGTCTTAACTGAGCCTAGTAGTATACTGGGCTTTGACTCTTTCATAGAGAGCATCTCCATAGATTTGTAAATTGATTTTATGCTTGGCAGTCTGTTCAGTTAATTTTCCAGAAACTCTATAGCTATAATTCTGTATTCTCAAGTTGGCCAATAGTCAGTGCCAAATCCAGAAAGGAGAGAGCTTATTTGAACTCTAGGTTACAGGATTTTTAATTTCCCTTCTTTCTTTTTTTCAGACAGAGCCTCAAGCTGTTGCCCTGGGTAGAGTGCCATGGCATCACCACTCAAAGCAACCTCCAACTCCTGGGCTTAGGAGATTCTCTTGCCTCAGCCTCCTGAGTAGGTGGGTCTACAGGCGCCCGCCACAATGCCTGGTTATTTTTTTTTTTTTGAGACAGGGCCTCAAGCTGTCACCCTGGTTAGAGTTCTGTTGCATCACAGCTCACAGCAACCTCCAGATCCTGGGCTCAAGCGATTCTCTGCCTCCCAAGTAGCTGGGACTACAGGTGGCCGCCACAACGCCCAGCCATTTTTTGGTTATAGTTGTCATTGCTGCTCGGCAGGCCTGGGCTGGATTCGAACCTGCCAGCTCAGGTGTATATGGCTGGCACCTTAGCCACTTGAACCATAGGAGCTGAGCCCTGGCTGTTTTTTTTTTTTTAGTTTAAGAGAATGTTTCTTTAATAAATTGTCAGGAAAGGAAATCACTATCTCTAAAGGTTACTTTGAACTTTGGCTAAACAAAGAGGGGTGTGTGTGTGTGTGTGTACCTCGTTAATAAGGAAGAAAAGAGTTGGAATCATCAAGCACAAAGCTCTTGGAGGCAAATCAAAAGTCTGGTACTGTACTTTATATTCACTGAAACAGGTGCTCCGGCTGTTTTTTGTTGCAGTTTGGCTGGGGCCAGGTTTGCACCTGCCACCCTTGGTATATGGGGCCGGTGCCTGACCCACTGAGCCACAGGTGCCACCTTCTTCTTTCTTGTTTGTTATAGTTTTCAGCTTTCTATAGAGAATATATGCAACTTTCATTTATGTCTTAATAAAGCATCGCAAGAATGGAGAAAAACTGGGCGGCTCCTGTGGCTCAAAGAGTAAAGCACCAGACCCATATGCTGGAGGTGGTGGGTTCAAACCCAGGCCCGGCCAAAAAAAAAATGGAAAAAAAAATGGAGAAACAAGAATCCAATGTACTCAATTCTGATATGAGGACAATTGATGCTAGGACATGGTGGGGGGAAGGGGAAATGAGGGAGGGCAGAGAGGGAAGGAGGGAGGAGTATGTGGGGCTATAGTGTGTAACACAGCTCTTGGAGGTGGGACAGTATTTCTTTTTGAGACAGAGTCTCACTATGTCACCCTCGGCATAGTACCATGGCGTCACAGCTCACAGCAACCTCAAACTCTTAGGCTTAAGCAATTCTCTTGCCTCAGCCCCCAAGTAGCTGGGACTGCAGGCGTCCACCACAATGCCTGGCTATGGGGAGGTTGTGGGGCACTATTAATAGAGGGACTTCACCCAGCAAATACAAGCTGTATAACCTGGCTCATTGTACTCTCAACGATTCCCCAACAATAAAAAAAAGAAAAGAAAAAAATAACTTGCATTTTGTGGGGGAAAATAAAATTAACTTCTCTAAAATGAAAAATCCAGGCCAGGTAGGCAACAGGTCTAAGACTCAGTCCTTTTTTTTTTTTTTTTGAGACAGAATCTCAGTATGTCACTCTCAGTAGGGTGCTGTGGCATCACAGCTTACAGCAACCTCAAACTCTTGGGCTTAGTGATTCTCTGGCCTCAGACTCCCTAGTAGATGGGACTAGGGACTATAGGCACCTGCCACAATGCCCAGCTATTTTTTTTTGGTTGGCATTGTCACAGTTTAGCAGGCCCGGGCTGGACTCAAACCCACCAGCCTCCGTGTATGTGGCTGGTGCCCTACTCGCTAAGCTACGGGTGCCAAGCCAAGACTCAGTGCTTTTAAATCTACAATAGCTAAACATATCTTTGCTCTGTGTCTTAGTTTATTTTGTGTTGCTAAATCAGAATTACTCAAGACTAGGTAATTTATAATGAAAAGAGGTTTATTTGTCTCACAATTCTGCAGGTTTGGAAGTTCCAAACCATAGGCTTGACTTGTGGCAAGGGCTTTCCTGTTGTGTTATAACATAGATCGGAATGTCAAAGAGGAAGTGGATTCATGTGAAGAAGCAAAGCACAGGGGCATCCTGGCTTTATAACAACCCACTCTCATAGTAACTGATCCATTTCCAAGGAAACTGATTCAGTGTCTAAACAGGGAGAACTTTTCACTACTATAAGAAAGGCATCATGACCTAGACACCTCCCATTAGGCCCCACCTCCCAACACTGCCACATTGAGGATCCAATTGCAACATGTTCTGGAAGGGACAAACCACATGCAAACTATAGCACTCTATGATCCAAAAGTTCCATCCCTAGGTATGCACCCAAGAGAAATAAAACCTGATGTGTGTGTAAAGACTTATATACAAATATTCTTAGCAACTCTATTCATAATTGCCCCAAACTGGAAATAGCCAAAATGCACATAAACAAGTGAGTAGATACTGTGGTATATCATACAATGAAATACTACTTATCAATAAAAAGGAATAAATTCTTTTTTATTTTGAGATAGAGTCTCACTATGTCACCCTGGGTGAGTGCCATGGCATCATAGCTCACAGCAACCTCAAACTCTTGGGCTTAAGTGATTCTTGTGCCTCAGCTTGCCAAGTAACTGGGACTACAGGCGCCCGCCACAACACCCGGCTATTTTTTATTGCAGTTTTCCTTGTTTAGCTGGCCCAGGCCGGGTACAAACCTGCCAGCCTTGGTGTATGTGGCTGGCACCCTACCCACTGAGTTATGGGCGCCACCCAGGAATAAATTCTTTTTATTTTTATTTTTTTTTTATTGAATGGTAACTATGTACATTAATAAATTCTTGATAATATGCACCAACACAGACAAATCTCAAAATAATTATGCTAGGTGAAAGAAGTCAGATTTAAGAAAAGTACATGCTGTATTATTCCATTTATATAATATTCTAGGAAAAACAAATTAGTGTATATTTACAGTAATTAGATCAGTGGTTACTTCTTGGGGCAAGGAGAAGGGCATAGGGAAGTGGCATGAGGGAACCTTGTAAGGTGATGGAAATGTTATGTATCTTGATCTGTTTACAGTGGTTAATTTAATTGAGCTGTACATTTAAGATTTGTGCATGTTATTATTTGAATATCATAACTCTTAAACCTGTACTTGGGCTCACATAATTTTTTTTTTTTTTTTACCAAATAAGAATGAGAAGGCTTTTTCACTGGCTTCCACAACATTCTGTAGTGGTTGGTTTGAGACAGCTAGCTGTTGCTATGCTGTTAGAGAAGTGAGGACAGGAGAAGCATCTTGACTTCTTCAAGATCTTGTATCTTGCATAGTGACAGGTCTGACACTGACAAAGTGTTCTGTATCTTGCCTTGTGTATGCATAATAAGACATTGCAGACACGTAAGTAAATAAAAATAAGATTATAATTTTTCTTCCTGTCCCAGACTCTACCAGATGACTCATTCCTATCACATAGAATGACAGGAAAGTCAACCGTAATACAAATGCCTATTTATTTCCCTACTTGCTGATCCATTTTTTCAGAGATTTTATGCTAGCTGTGCTATTTATTTATTTACTTTTTTTTTTTTTTGAGGCAGAGTCTCAAGCTGTCACCCTGGGTAGAGTGCCTTGGTGTCACAGCTCACAGCAACCTCCAACTCTTGGGCTTAAACGATTTCTCTTGCCTCAGCCTCCCAAGTAGCTGGGACTACAGGTGCCCACCACAACACCTGGCTGTTATTTTGTTGCAGCTGTCATTTTTTCTGAGCTGGCCTGGGCTGGGTTCAAACCCACCAGCCTCAGTGTTGTGTGGCTGGTGCTGTAACCACTGTACTATGGGTGCCGAGCCTATTTATTATTTTTTCAGACAGAGTCTCACTTTGTTGCCCTCAGTAGAGTGCTGTGGCATCACAGCTCACAGCAACCTCAAACTATTAGGCTTAAGTGATTCTCTTGCCTTAGCCTCCCAAGTAGCTGGGATTACAGGTGCCCACCACAATGCCCGGCTATTTCTAGAGATGAAGTCTCCCTCTGGCTCAGGCTGCCCTGGCTCAGGCTTGTCTTGAATTACTAAGCTTAGGCAATCCATACCCCTCGACCTCCCAGAGTGTTAGGATTACAGGTGTGAGCCACCGGTGCCTGGTCCCTGGCTGTGCTAGTTAGTTGATCTCAAAGTTGTCTTCTTTAGGGAATTTTCTTTGGAAAGAGAACTGCTATTTGTTTTTCTTTTCTTTTCTTTTTTTTTTTTTTTGAGACAGTGCCTCAAGCTGTTGCCCTGGGTAGAGTGCTGTGACATCATAGCTCACAGCAACCTCCAACTCCTGGTCTCGAGCCATTCTCCTGCCTCCACCTCCCAAGTAGCTGGGACTACAGGTGCCTGCCACAATGCCCAGCTATTTTTTGGTTGCAGCTGTCATTGTTGTTTGGCGCACCCGGGCTGGATTTGAACCCTCCAGCTCAGGAGTATGTGGCTGGCGGCTTAGCTGCTTGAGCCACAGGTGCTGAGCCAGAACTGCTATCTTTTGAATGATAGTTCTGTGTCATGCATGGGGCTGGTTGTTTTATATGAGATGTAAACAACCTTGTGAGATAATGACCACTACTGGGTTTGGGAGAATGAGAAAATGTGATTTTACAAAAGAGAACTAGGGGCAGTGCCTAAGCTCAGTGGTTAGGGCACTGGCCCCATATACCGAGGATGTTGGGTTCAAACCCAGCCCCAGCCAAAGTGCAACAAAAAAATAGCTGAGTGTTGTGGCAGGCACCTGTAGTCCCAGCTACTTGGGCAGCTGAAGCAAGAGAATTGCCTAAGCCCAGAAGTTGGAGGTTGCTGTGAGCTGTGATGCTACAGCACTCTACTGAGGTTGATAAAGTGAGACTCAAAAAAAAAAAAGAAGAAGAGAAGAGAACTCATTTCTATTCAGCTTATATGTGTCAGAAGCATATCCCCATCCATTGATTTTATTACTTTTGGCTTTGTATTTAAATAAGAAGCATGTGGCAAATGGTCTAGCCTTTTTCTCTTTCAGCCTTATTGCAGTCACTATCACCAAGGTATCTGCCTGAAACCAAAAACATTCAGTTTTAACCATGGAAGCAAATTGAACACCGATGGCCCATAAACTCCAGACATGGCTTTGACTAAACATTGGTCTACCCATCCATCCATTTGTTCATTCATTCAACAAGTATTCATTGAGCATTGAGGCATAGTATAAGATACAACTGTTTTTTTTCTTGTTGTTGTTGTTATTATTTTTTTAGAGACAGAATATTGCTCTGCCACCCAGGTTGGAATGACAGAGTAAGCCCAGTTGTACCTCACTGTAACTTCAAATTCCTGGGCTCAAGCAATCCTCCTGCCTCAGCCTCCAGAGTAGCTGGAACAAGTGGATGCCACCACACTTGGCTAATTTTTTCATTTTTTTGTAGAGACAAGGTCTCACTATGTTGCACAGTCTGCTCTCAAACTGCTGGCCTCATTGATCCTCTTGCCTCAGCCTCCCAAATTGGGATTATAAGTGTGAGCGACTGTCGATCCCAGAGTAAAACCATTTATCTTCCACAAATGAAGCTTGGCTTCTCTAGGGACCTGCCTTAGGAATGAGAAGATTTGGGATTAGGATAGGAAGTGAGGATAGAGTCTCAGAAGGAAGGAAAGTAATATTTACTGAGCATGGCTTGTGTTAGATTCATGGTATCCTGGGAAGTTCATTAACCAACAGGAGCATTCCTGGGTCTCAGCCCTGGGCAGCAGCATCTTAGTGGCTTCTCTGGAGATGGGACTCTGAAGGGTCTAAGGCCTAGACATGCCCCTTTCAGCTGATGCCTCTCTCCATCCCCTGTACTCTTGAGTCTTAGATGGCCATGTTTGTCTTTGTATCCCAAACCTACATTTCAGTGTATGTTTATTTCTTCTCCATGCTGTACGGGCATCTTGTTCATTCACCTGGGAGGGTCAGACTTGAAACTAGACTCCTTGCCACTTCATAGGGGCTGTCAGGATACACTGTAAATCTGGGAGAATTAAATGGTTAGGTCTCACTCCCTTCAGGAAGGCAAAGCCAAATGAGTACAGACATGTATCACTATGACCTAGGTAGGAATGAAAGATGAACTGTGCCTTGCTCAGAGGTGTCTCGCAATACATATTTTCTGCATCTGCATTCAGTCTTTTTTTATGTTCTTTTTTGTTGAGACAGAGTCTCACTATGTTGCCCTCAGTAGTGTTCTGTGGTGTCACAGCTCACAGCAACCTCAAACTCCTGGGCTTAAGCTATTCTCTTGCCTTAGCCTCCCAAATAGCTGGGACGACAGGTGCCAACCACAATGCCTGGCTATTTTTGTTGCAGTTGTTATCGTTGTTTGGCTGTCCCACCTGCCTCGGTGTATGTGACCAGTGTCATAACCATTGTGCTATGGGTGCCGAGCCTGATATTATTTTTTTTATAAACCTCCCAGTTCAAGTGAATGAATTCAGTCTTGAGCATCATTATTTGGTTCTGTTATATACTATACTTTTTTCGCAGAAATTCACAATGTTTTACAATCCCTTGATACGAAGTTAAAGAATGCCCTACCTTTGGTCTTACAAAAGTTTATGCACTAAATTCCCTAAAGGCATATATAGTGATTACTTTTATTCTAGTTTTTCGTATAGCTTATATTTTGCTGATCATGAATAATAATTTCTGTACAAAATTTATGAAAATGCAGGAATATGTATATGAAATAATGAGTCAGAGGAAATTACCGTTGACATTCTGGAATATTTCCCTCTAGTTTGTTTTTTTCCCATTGTCTACATTGGTTCCACCCTTCTAGTCTTTTTAACAAATCTTGAATCACTTTTAAAATTAACATTACGGGGCAGCACCTGAGGCTCAAAGGAGTAAGGTGCCGGCCCCATATGCCAGAGGTGGCAGGTTCAAACCCAGCCCCGTCCAAAAACTGCAAAAAAAATAAATAATAAATAAATAAAAAATAGAATTAACATTATATGTGCGCTTTCCTGTTTCATTAAAATATTCCCATGAAAATTTGTTTCAAAGTTTGCTTCTCTCCCTCTTATCTCTGTAGAAACGTTCACTCAGTAACACCTTAACCTTGGAGTCCTCTCTGGCTGCTTCTGTCTCTTTATTTCCTGCCTGCAGAATGTATTGTACTGAAGGTGAGTCCCTTGTTCTCTATCCCTTAGTAGTGGTTTCATGGGAAGGAGTTCTACCTTCCAGGATAGAGTGAATCACATCTTCTAAGACACCAGCCTTTTCTTTGCTTTACCTTATACATGTTTTAAAGCATTTATGACCATGTTGCACAATAGGAAGGTCTTCATAAAACATTTTTAGGAAGGGTACTTCTCTGAGTCTGAGTTTCCTCATCTGTCACATGGACCATGGGAGTACTTCTTTTTTTTGGAGGCAGAGTCTCACTATGTCACCCTCGGTAGAGTGTCATGGCATCAGAGCTCTTAGCGTCCTGAGCTACAGGCTCCAAGCCCCAACTTCACTGATAATGAAGCTAATCCTCAGATCCCAAAAGTTTAATGATGTCACATAACTTCTTTTTTTTTTTTTTTGTGAGACAGAGTCTCACTATGTTGCCCTCAGTAGAGTGTCATGGCATCACAGCTCACAGCAACCTCAAATTTTTGAGCTTAAGTGATTCTCTCGCCTCAGTCTCCCAAGTAGCTAGGACTATAGGCTCCCGCTACAACACCTGGCTATTTTTGTTTGTTTAGCAGGCCTGGGTCTGGATTTGCACCCACCAGCCCCAGTGCATGTGGCCGGCACCTTATCCACTGAGCTATGGGCACCCAGCCAAGGTCACATAACTTCTTTTTTTTTTTTTGAGACAGAGCCTTAAGCTGTCACCCTGGGTAGAGTGCTGTGGGATCACAGCTCACAGCAACCTCCAACTCCTGGGTTTAAGCGATGCTCTTGCCTCAGCTTCCCAAGTAGCTGGGACTATAGGCCCCTGCCACAACGCCCAGCTATTTTTTGGTTGTAGTTGTCATTGTTGTTTGGCAGGCCTGGGCTGGATTCGAACCCACCAGCTCTGGTGTATGTGGCTGGCACCTTAACTGCTTGAGCTACAGGCACTGAGCCACATAACTTTTGTTTGTTTGTTTGTTTGTTTGTTTGAGACAGAGTCTTGCCTTGTCACCCTTGGTAGAGTGCTGTGGCGTCAGAACTCACAGCAACCTCCAACTCGTGGGCTTAAGCAATTCTCTTGCCTCAGCCTCCCAAGTAGCTGGGACTACAGGTGCCTGCCACAACGCCCGGCTATTTTTTGTTGCAGTTGTTCTTGTTGTTTAGCTGTCTTGGGCCAGGTTTGAACCCTCCAGCCTCGGTGTATGTGGCTGGTGCCGTAACCACTGTGTTATGAGTGCCAAGCCAGGTCACATAACTTCTAAGCGGCAGAACCTGCATGCCAATCCCAGCAGTACCTGGCTCCAAGCCCGTGGTCCTCTCATTTCACCTCTCATGATGGTGGGCTGGCCCCACAGTGCAGGGAAGCAGGCAATGTACCATTTCCTTCACCTTGAAAAAGCCCCCATTTTAAGAAAGGGAAAGGAGAGAGAGCCTGGAGCAAGTCAGTGGTCAGCACTAGAATTTTGCAAAGGAACATCAGTACCTGTCACGGCGGCAGTGCAGATGTGCATGAGCATGCAGAAACGTGCGCAAATACATGAGGGCTGTCCAGAAAGTATCCAGACATGTGATATGTAAAATAGAAACATACGGGATGGATACTTTCCAGAAAGTTCTCATATACCAACACCCTCAAATCTAACAATACCTCAGAGAGTTTGCTGGAAGGCAGAGCGGACAGCCTACCCACATCCCCCAACCACTGAGTCAGGAGATTTATTTTCCTTTGTGTGTGTGTGAGTCTCACTCTGTTACCCTGGGTAGAGTGCTATGGTGTCATAGCTCACAGTAACCTCAGTCTTTTGGGCTCAAGGGATCCTCTTGCCTCAGCCTCCTGAGTAGCTGGGACTACAGGTGCTCACCAAAAAGCCTGGCTAGTTTTCAGTTTTGAGTAGCGATGGGGTCTTGCTCTTGCTCAGGCTGGTCTTGAACTCCTGAGCTCAAGCAATCTACCTGCCTCAGCCTCCCAGAGTGCTAGGATTACAGGCATGAGCCACCACGCCCTGCAGGGGATTCATTTTCAACCTCAAACATAAGCAACTTGCCAGGATCAGGTAGAAGGTTTGCAGCCACAACAATCCTGGCCTGAGGTGGTCTCTAGTGATGGCTTGTGCCAGTGGTTCTCTGGGTGTGGCTCCTGGACAAGTGACGTCAGCATGACCCGGGACCTTGTTACAAATGCATTTTTTTTTGCAGTTTTTGGCTGGGTCTGGCTTTGAACCCACCACCTCTAGCACGTGGGGCCAGCGCCCTACTCCTTTGAGCCACAGGCACCATCCCAGAAATGCAAATTCTTTTTTTTTTTTCTTAGAGAAAGAGTCTCATTTTATTGCCCTTGGTAGAGTACTGTGGCGTTATAGCTTACAGCAGCCTCCAACTCCTGAGCTTAGGCGATTCCCTTGCCTCAGCCTCCAGAGTAGCTGGGACTACAAGCGCCCGCCACAATGCCAGGTTATATTTTTTTTGTTGCAGTTTGGCCGGGGCCAGGTTCGAACCTGCCACCCTCCGTATATGGGGCTGGTGCCCTACCCAATGAGCCACAGGCATTGCCCCCAGAGATGCAAATTCTTAGCACTTGTCCCCCCAGACTACCTGAATCAGAAACTCTGTGTGTGTGTGGCCCAACTATGCTTTAACAAGTGCTTGGCTGTAGTTCTGCTTCAGGGACACACTGGCTGTTGTGGCTTCCATTATTCATCCATTCATGTATTCCTGCTTTTATTTATCTAACCCTAGAGGAGGTGACCAAAACAGAGACAATCCTGTGTAAAAGTATGGTACATCTTTTCTAACTCTCCTCCCAGCAAATGGATAGGAAAAATGCACTGGAAATGCCTTTACAAATCAAGCTCTTTTTTCCATCAGGGAGAACTTCTAACACTGTCAGTAAAAATCAAGATTTCTCCAAAATAGGCCTCAAGAGTTATTGGGAAACATACAGCTGCTGATGGGTTTTCTGACATTATTGTAAAGTCCTGGGCTGGCGGTCAAAGCTCCCCCCACCATGGATGTAGACCACATTTCTAGTCCTACCTCACAAGAGCTCTATGCTCTTGGCAAACAGTGGCGTAATTGTTTGTTCTTTCAAGAGACTCCTGCATTTTCCACATCCCTTGACATGCCCTGGGCTCAAGCGATCCTCCTGTTTCAGCCTTCTGAGTAGGTGGGACTATAGACCCACGCCATCACACTGGGTTTTTAAAAAAAAAAAATTGTAGAGATAGAGTCTCCCTATGTTGCTCAGGCTGATCTTGAACTCCTGGCCTCAAGCAATCCTGCCTGAGCCTCCCAAAGTGCTAGGATTATAGGCATGAGTCACTGTGCTTGGCCTGAAACTACTTTTTTACTCCAACCACCATGATTTCTTGTCTCTTGGTTCTTTGTGAGGAGCTTAAAAGTTATGGTTGACCTCTCGTAATTTCAGGTGTGTTCATTTTGCTCATTCGATTTTACCCTTAAACAAATATTATGGCCTCCACAATAGCTGACTACTACATGAAAAAGAATAGACAGGTGATGTGTTCTGTAGGCAGAGATTATTAAAACAAAGGAGCACAGAATGGCAGCTTCAGACACGTATATAGTAAGTAGCATGTATATAGTAAGATATATCTGCTTTTTGAGGGGACACATTTGTTTGAAAATCTCTTGTTAGTTATCTATTGCTGCATAACAACTGACCCCCCCAAATTAGCAGCTTAAAACAATAAACCTTCATTATCTCACATATTTCTGAGGTGAAGAATCTTGGAGTGGCTAAGTTGGATGATTCTGAGTCTCTCGTGAGGTTGCAGTTAAGAGATTGGCTGAGTCTGCAGACATTTGAAGGTTCAGAGTTAAAGATTTATTTCCAAGACAGTTCATAGAGCCATCTGCAAGATCAAGATGCCTGGGTTCCTCACTACGAAGGTTTCTTTCCAGGGCTTCTAGAATGTCCTCATGACCTGGTTGCTGGATTCCTCCAAGTGAATAATCTGAAAGAGAGTGATAAAGGAGAAAGCTATGATGCCTTTTATGATGTAGGCACACACTGTCATTTCTGCCATGTTCTTTTAGTTGTGAGTCACTAAGTCCAGCCCACATTTAAGGGGGGACAGTTAGCCTCACCTTTTAGAGGGGGGAAGATCAAATAATTTGTGGTTATCTTTTTTTTTTGTTGTTTGTTTGAGACAGAGCCTCAAGCTGGCCCCCTGAGTAGAGTGCCTTAGCATTACATCTCACAGCAACCTCCAACTCCTGGGCTCAAGCGATTCTCTTTTTTTTTTTTTTTTTGAGACAGAGCCTCAAGCTGTCCCCCTGGGTAGAGTGCCGTGGCATTACAGCTCACAGCAACCTCCAACTCCTGGGCTCAAGCGAGTCTCTTGCCTCTGCCTCCCAAGTAGCTGGGACCACA
>CAUYTI010138733.1:0-17658 GCA_963575145.1 Galago senegalensis
GCCTGGCTATTTTTTGGTTGCAGCCGTCATTGTTGTTTGGTGGGTCCGGGCTGGGGATTCGAACCCGCCACCTTAGGTGTACGTGGCTGGCGCCTTAGCTGGTTGAGCTATAGGCACTGAGCCCGTGCCCCTTTTTAATAACAAAATTGGAAATACCTTCTGAGAATTTTTGTTTGCTGGGAAGGATGGATCTAGCCCACGAGTAGCATCGTGCACAACGGTAAAAAGTCAGCAGTGGTAAAGATTCATTAAACATCCAGTCTCCCAAGTGTCAAATGGCAGCGTAAATAAGATTTTTGTATATGCAAAACAAATTTTATTTAAGTGATAACCAAGATAGTTCCTGTTGTTTCATAAAATAGGCCTTCTGTTAATAGCAGAACCAACAAGTACAGGAAACCAAGCTAATCATCTTAATGCCTGATTTTTTAATTAGTTTATTTATTTTTATTATTTATTTATTTTTATAGACAGAGTCTCACTTTATTGCCCTCAGTAGAGTGCTGTGGCATCACACAGCTCACAGCAACCTTCAACTCTGGGCCTAAGCAATTCTCTTGCCTCAGCCTCCCGAGGAGCTGGGACTACAGGCACCCACCACAATGTCTGGCTATTTTTCCGTTGCAGTTTGACCGGGGCCAGATTTGAACCCGCTACCCTTGGTATATGGGGCAGGCGCCCTACCCACTGAGCCACAGGTGCCGCCCTCCTTATTTTTTTTTAAATCATAGCTGTGGAATATTAATGCAATTATGGGGTACAATGTGCTGGTTTTATATACAATTTGAAATACTTTCATCAAACTAGTTAACATCACCTTCACTACATTTTCTTAGATAACGTGTTAAGACATTTATATTCTACGCTTAGTAGATTTAACATATACCCTTGTAAAATGCACCATAGGTGTGGTCCCACTAATTACCCTCCCTCCACCCATCTTGCCCTCTCTCATTCTCTCCCCCTCCTTTTCCCCCTTCATTTTGGGCTGTAGTTGGGTTATAGCTTTCATATGGAGGTGTGGGTGGAATATATTAGTTTCACAGTAGGGCTGAGTACATTGGATACTTTTTCTTCCATTCTTGAGATACCTTGCTAGAAAAAATATGTTCTAGCTCCATCCATGTAAACATAAAAGAGGTAAAGTCTCTATCTTTTTTAAGGCTGCATAGTATTCCATGGTGTACATGTACTACAATTTATTAATCCATTCATGGGTTGATGGGTACTTTGGCTTCTTCCATGACTTAGCAATTATGAATTGGGCTGCAATAAACATTCTGGTGCAAATATCTTTGTTATGAAGTGATTTTTGGTCTTCTGGATATATACTTAGTAGGGGAATCACATGATCAAATGGCAGGTCTATTTTTAGATCCCTAAGTGATCTCAGAACATCTTTTTAAAAGGAATGTATTAGTTTGCATTCCCACCAGCAGTGCAGAAGTGTTCTCTTTTCTCCACATCCAGGCCAACATCTCTGGATTTGGGATTTTGTGATGTGGGCTGATCTTACTGGAATTAGATGATATCTCAAAGTGGTTTTGATTTGCATTTCTCTGATGATTAAGGATGATGAGCATTTTTCATGTGTCTGTAGGTCGTGCACCTGTCTTCTTCAGAGAAGTTCCTCTTCAAGTCCCTTGCCCACAGTGAGATGGGATCACTTGTTCTTTTCTTGTAATACGTTTGAGTTCTCTGTGGATTCTGATTATCAAACCTTTGTCAGAGACATAACCTGCAAGTATCCTCTCCCATTCTGAGGGCTGTCTGCTTGCTTTACTTACTGTGTTCTTGGCTGTGCAGAAGGTTTTTAGTTTGATCAGATCCCAGTAATGTATTTTTAGTGTTGCTTCAATTGCCCTGGGGGTCTTCCTCATAAAATATTCTCCCAGGCTGATTTCTTCAAGTGTTTTCCCTGCACTTTCTTCTAGCATTTTTATAATTTCATGTCTTTAATGCCTGATTTTGAGGCATATAAAAAATTCAATAAATTCAACATTTCATAGCAAATTGTTCATCTCTGTTATCCAGATTGAATTTGTTAGAATCAAAATCAACTTTGAGTGGGAGAAAATCCAAAAAGACAAGCAGCTGTAAAAAGATAGAAATTTATTTTTTGTGTGTGCACATCAACGTAAATGGTCCAGGGGTTGGCGTGATTGATCACAATACCAGGGAATATTGTGTTCCTTCTCCTTATTGTTCTCTATTCCCGCATTCACCTTATTGCCCAAGGTGGCTTCTCCAGTCCAAGCCATCATGTCCACATTCCAGCCAAAAGGAGTAAAAGGTGAAGCTTCCCATTGAGGACAGTTCTGTGAAATTGCATGTACCACTTCCTCTTATATTTCTTTGCCCAGAACGTGATAACCTGACCATATCTATCTGCAAAGGAGGGTAAGAAATGTAGTTTTTATTCAGGGAAGTCATCTGCTCAGCTAAAAATTCTACTATGATGGAAGAAGGGGAGAACAATGGGTAATACCAACAATCCTAACCACTCAGATTTCTAACTTCTAGGTAATTCCAAATGATTAATTTTAGCATAATATTCAACTATAATTCTTGTTTTAAGTGTCATTGAAATTACTCAGTCATCCATTTTTAAAGCTGTCTCTAATTAAATCTTTGCTGACATTCATAGATAAAGCACATTTTTTTTTTTCATTTTGAGTGCCTGCTTGATGCTGGGCAAAATCCAGCCCACCTAGAATAAAATAGCATGTTCAATTTGTGGATTATTAAGACCCTTTTTTCTTTCTTACTTCTGGTTCAACATATGCCATTTTCCCATTCATTAAAGTTTCAAATGGAAAGAGAATGTAGGATTAAAAAGTAAAGTCTAATTAGATGGCTTTGTTCCTTCTTAGCAACATTTCTATAAGGACTAAATTAAAAGAGATTGAAAACAATAAATAATACTGGCCAGTTGCAGTGGCTCATGCCTGTAATCCTAGTACTCTTGGAGGCCGAGGTAGGAGGATCCCTTGAGCTCAGGACTTCAAGACCAGCCTTAGCAAAAGCATGACTCTGTCTCTACTAAAAATGGAAAAATACCTAACTGGACATTAATCTCAGCTAATGGGATGCTGAGGCAGAAGGATCCCTTGAACTCAGGAGTTTAAGGTTGCTGTGAGCTAGGTTGATGCCAGGACACTCTGGCCAGAGCAACAGAGTCAGTCTGTCCAAAAAGAGAAAAGGAAAAGGGAAAGGAAAGGAAAGGAAAAGAAAAGGAAAGGAAAGGGAAAGGGAGGGAAAAGAAAAGGAGAAGAGAAGAGAAAAAAGAAAAAAATAATACTAAATTGTGGGATGATTTTGTGGTAAAAACAGTCCTTTATGCCAGGTGATGGGCATTGCCATGTACAATTTTAGCTACAGCCCTGTGAAGAAAGTAGTGTCATTTTTACTTGGGAGAAGAGAAAAAACTTGCCCAAGCAAACAGTTATTATGGAGCAAAGCCAGGATTTTAGTGCAGGTCTCTCTGACCCCCCTCAAACCATGCTATTTGGAAAAGTCTATCTTGCCATGAGTTTGTAAGCATCCTGTCTCCACTGGAGAGGCAGTTTTTACGTTAATGTTGGCCGCCACTAAAAGTAGACCTTGAAGATGTACACAAAGTGAAAAGGTTCAGAGCGTGCTGGGCAGCCAGATTCTCCAAGTCTCTCTGCCTCTCGGATTCTGAGTTTTGTTACGAGCCAGCACTCAGGAGGCACTTGATATTTACAGAGTGGCTGGCAGGACTTTCAGCCCCAGGTGGTGGGCGGAAGATGAGACAGAGTACCCTCTCTCCAGAATACTTTAAAAGAGCAAGGATGGCTTCGGGACAGCATTTCCTTGGCTTCGCCTCCTACAGTGCTTGAATGGTTGGGATGGACTCCATCCTCCCTCCCCTGTGCTCAGCATGAGACCTGTCACCCAGAGTGTAATGACAGACCCTCACGTGCACTCAGCACTTGCTCTGTGGCAGCCACTCTGCTAGCTCTTCTCAGACCACTCTGAGAGGCTTTCTGTAGGGGAGGATGTGGCATTTGAGTCTAGAATCTCTGATTCTGAAATGCAGGCACTTAGCTCTGAGGCAGTGTACCTTGTTCATAGCACACACTGGCTGCTGAAATGCAGGCAGTTGACAGTATAGTCTGGGAGGAAAGGACAGGCAGAGTGTATCTGAATCTGTGTGAGGAAGATGTTTAGGGACAGTGCTTTCCAATGAATGACACGGAACGTTTCTTGGATTGGGCATTGAGACACCCTGGACAGTGGTTCTCAACCTTTCTAACGCTGCGATGTATTTTCATTGTTACAAAGGGGTCAGGACACACAGGTTGAGAACAGCTGCCCTAGAATTTTTCCTCAACTCTGGCCCTAACATGGAGGCTGTGAACAGTTAATGGGGAAGGGTCTGAGGAAACATGGTGAGGGGTAGAAGTGAGACAGGGAGAGGGGAACCCCTCAAAGCGTGTGCTCTGCTGCTTGTTACCGCCCCGAGTCAACCCTGTGTGGGCCCCTCAGAGTCTGCACAGGGGGGCCACCTCAGAGGCCTGCTGCTGAACAGAGGAGACTGGAACGTCAAACTGCTGATTCCTGTCCCCCGTTAAGGCAGGGTCACTCCTGGCACATTGGCTCTCAGGCCCCTCTGGCTGGTGAGCACGTGCAGTGGAGAGGCTGAGGAGGCTGGCGGTGTGTTCGGGGTTTGTATGAAGGGACCTCTGGGTAGAACAAAGGGGCCTGGGTGGGGCTCTGAGCCGTCTGTCTCAGCTTGCTGTAAACAGCACTGTATGAGACCATAGTATTGGAGAAGTCCAATAGACTGCAACTTACTGTTATTAGGAGATGATCACAGTATTGATAATTACAAATAATGATGTATTGTGGGTTATCACAGCCCAGATTTCCTTTTGCTCACTTTTATAGCTTGCTAGGGCTGCCATTACAGAGTACCACAGACTGGGTAACTTAAGCAACAGAAATTTATTTTCTCTCACTCCTGGAGGTTAGAGGGGGGAGAGCGAGGTGGAGGCAGGGTTTGGTTTCTTCTGAGGCCTATAGGTGGTTACCTTCTGCCTGTGTCCTCACCTAGTCTTCTTCATGTGTGCCTCTGTGTCCTCATCTCCTCTTCCCACAAGGACACCAGTCATATTGAATTAAAGGCCACGCTAATGAGCTCACTTTGATTTAATTACTTCTTTACAGGACAGTTTCTAAAAGCACTAGTCATATTCTGAGGGACTAGAGGTTAGGATTTCAACATGTGTATGAATTTTGGGGGGACTGAAGTCAGCCCCCTTGAAAGAGAGGCACTTTGACTGGCAGAGAGCTCACAGGCCACTGAAGCTTGTACAAAAGGTTTTTTTTGGTGGGGGGGGGTGGCTGCGGAGCAGCACCAAGGAGGAGAGAAAAGAGAAGAGAAAAGAGGGGAGAGAGATAAGGAGACAGTGGGGAAGAGAAGAGAAGAGCAAGAGGGAAGGGGGAAAAAGAGAAAGAAGGGAGCAGACACGTACCCTTATATAGGGAAGTCTCAGAATGGTGACGGGCTGGTGGGATAACCAATAAGGAGTTATTGCTCTGGCAGAAAGGGCCATAGGGGCGGGCAGCGGGAAACTGGAACAGGGTGATGAGGTAAGCAGGCCAGTCCCTGTGCTAGAGGAGGAGTCGTAACTTTAAGGGCAGGAAGGGGCTTTTGGGGGAAGGGGCTTTTTGAGGCAATTATCTAACACCCCTAGTACCACTTCATGGACAATAGTGACAGAGAGAGCACTGCTGAGCTGTGTTTCTTACTCTCTAACCCTATGAGGTGAAGCACAGAAAGCACTTAACCTAGCAGGCCCAAGGCTGCAGTCTTTAGAAAGACCAGCTCCCAAGGTTGTTCTGACACTAGTCAGGGCTCTCGGACTTTGAGACGGTTCTTGTCATTCCCAAGACTGATGAGAGAGTCTCATAGTGCCCCTGATGTTGTGTGTGCTGACTACCTGCTTTCCTTCTGAGAGCCTGGGATCTGGGTACTTACTAGGCAGAGGGGACCTACGTGACAAGACCCAATAAACCCCCCCAGATAACGCATCTCTCATGAGCTTCCCTGGTAGACAACATTTCACAAGTGTTGTCCAGACTTCTTGTTGGAAGAGATAAGAATGTCTGTGTGACTCCACTGAGAAAGG
Organism: Galago senegalensis; assembly: GCA_963575145.1. Lineage (NCBI taxonomy): Eukaryota > Metazoa > Chordata > Mammalia > Primates > Galagidae > Galago > Galago senegalensis. Next base: position 6,159 of record CAUYTI010138733.1, read on the forward strand.
ACATTTAGAAGCCTGTGCCTATTTTCTGTAACCTTTGCCCACATGGCTGATCTCTTTGCTGGCTTTGCTTAGTTTCCTGTTGTTACGATAAACCATAAGAATGGTTACCATTATTGCTGAGTCCTGTGAATCCTCCCAGTGAATTGTCAAATCAGGGAGTGATCTTGGGCACCCCAGCATACTTTTATAGGTTTGCTGTGATAGCTGGCTGGGGTTTAAAGATGCCCACCAGCTGGAACTAGGAATAGATTTGGGGAGTGTTTATCACATGGTACTAAGGATATAAGAGGTAATAGAAAAGAACAAAAGCTGCAGAGTTGTCAAAGGTGGAACACGGATAATATAACTTAGAAGAACATGGATGGCCTTGGAGGCCATGCATCCTTTCCTTTTTTTTTTTTTTTTTTGAGACAGAGTCTCAAGCCATTGCCCTGGGTAGAGTGCTGTGGCTTCACAGCTCACAGTAATCTCCAACTCCTGGGCTTAAGTGATTCTTTTGCCTCAGCCTCCCAAGTGGCTGGGACCACAGGCACCTGCTGCAATGCCTGGCTATTTTTTGGTTGTAGTTGTCATTGTTTGGCAGGCCCGGGCTGGATTCGAACCCACCAGCTCTGGTGTATGTGGCTGGCACCTTAGCTGCTTGAGCTGCAGGCGCTGAGCCCACGCATCCTTTCCTGTTGTTGGAGGTCATGCATCCATTCAACAGAAAGCTGTGGTCTCTTTCTGCCTGGCCATGCTGTACTCCCAAACTGGTGTGGCCAAACCCTGGCTGTCCATGGGGGCAGCCCAAGGGGTGATCTCATTCTTCAGAGGGGAGAAAGAGATACCCTTCCGTCACCTGCTGGAGATCAGGAGAACATATCTGACCCCTTGAGGTGCCTGCTCTTCCCTGATCTCCTTCCCTCTCATCCATGAGCCAAGGGGCAAGCTGCTCTCTGTGGCCCCTATACATGGCTTTTACTCACTGCTATCCCTTAGGATCATCCTGGGATATTTTTGCTGGCATCTGTTCTGATTCGTCAGTGCCTGTAGGAACTATTTTGACTATCAATACCAACTATGCCACACTTCTTCTTGTTGCTGGAAGAGAGAAGAATGCCCTGTCTGAGAGATGTGGAACTACGTCTCAATTAAGAGGTTTGCCCAAGGTCAAGTTACTTGGCTGCAGGTTAGGGTTTTTCTTTCCCGCTAGGCTTCCTTTCACAGTTGACCTGATACCAAGGAAGGTTGGAGAGTGACCTCAAGGACCAGGCAGGGGTCAGTGCAGGAGGTCACCTGGATCCGAATCCCGCCCCCAACCTTATTGCCTGATGGGAGGCTGTAGGCAGCTGTGAGCCGAGAGGGGCCAGCAAGTGGAAGAGGCAGCACAACAGGTAGATCCTATGGTTTTGAAGACTTTTTTTTTTTTTTTGGTAGAGACAGAGTCTCACTTTATGGCCGTTGGTAGAGTGCCCTTGGTAGAGCACACAGCTCACAGCAACCTCCAACTCAGGCTTAGGTGATTCTCTTGCCTCAGCCTCCCAAGTAGCTAGGACTATAAGTGCTCGCCACAATGCCTGGCTTTTTTTTTGTTGCAGTTTGGCCAGAGCCAGGTTTGAACCCACCACCCTCGGTATATGAGGCTGGTGCCTTACTGACAGAGCCACAGGCGCTGCCTAGTTTTGAAGACTTTTTGCTGGGTTATTATCTTAATTTGGGTCCCCCAGAAGCAGATTGTGACACAAGCTGCTGAAGGAAGTATGGGCAGGGGAGTGGGGAAGTGAGGTAGCAGGGAAGGAGAGGCAGCCAGCATGTGTGTGTGTTTCCAAGTGGTTACCTCCATGGGCAGCCAGAACTGGAGCTGGTGGGGACAGTCTGAGTGCCAAGAGAGTGGGGTGTTTATAACTGGTGCAGGGCTGCTCCTCAGAGTGTTAATTCCGTGGCACTTCTGGCCTGTTATTAGGCTGCCAAGCTGGTTCCAAGAGCCAGTGAAAGCTCTGAGGCAGAGCAACTGCTGCATGTCCCACTGGTGCAGGTGACAGGACACAGGCAGGCACCACCAGCATTGGCTATAGTCATCTGCAGTGGGAGGACAGGGTGAGGGATGGGGTCCTGAGAGTATGTGTGTTGGGGGGTGTGCTACTCTGTGGCATTTTAAAACTGGTGATTGAGACCACGAGAGAGCAGCAAAGATGGGGCTGGGAATCCCAACACTCAGGCTCAAGTCACTCTGGGACCAGAGGAGGGGTCTGCAGCCAGGTGCAATGTCCCCTGCCTGAGGCCCTCATTCCCCTACTTGAGGGCAGCACAAGGAAGCCCTCATGTCCCTCCTTGCTCTGCCCTTCCGTTTCTGGCAGCCCTCCCAGCCCGAAGATGCCACCCTAGTAGTTTCTGGCCACACTCTGAATGCTCAAGCTGAACTTCCAGGAAATGGGTTTTGCCTCTTTTTAGCTGCTGTTGTCCCCTGAAGGCTGGGCAGGAGGCCTGATCACAAGAGCTTTGGCTCCTGAACTCCCAGTGTCAGATTTCAGCCACATAACCAAGCAGCCTCCCTTGGATAATTTAGATTTGTTCCCTGCCCCTGGTAGCTAAAGCATGCAAAAGTTCAGTTGAGGTTACTATGCCCTTGCATCACTGAGGCAGCTGTCGGCCTTAGTGAGATAACGCCTTCCCGCTCCCTGAGCTCTCTGGGACACAGGCGCTGTGCTGTCCTATTCCTTACATGATTATCTGCCACGTTGTTTTCTAAACACACACAAATTTGCATGCACGAAAGGCTAGAAACATTTTCAACTGAACAGTGTCTCTTCTTGGATACCCAGGACAAAGGCAATTTTACGGTGTTTCTCACCCTCAACCTTCAGGTTGAGGGGACATATTTAAGTGAAAGTTCTTTCCCATGTCTTGGAAATGCGTGTCTGAGTATCTGAAAAGAGATCACACATGAAAGTGTCCTCCAATGCTGTCAATATCTCAGGGTCCCTGATTCCAGCCAAGCAGTTGGGTTTGTGTTGAACCTCACACACAAAAGCATTGTTTTTTAGTGTTCATCCCCATTGGATTATGTATTCAGAAACTACGATTCTGTGGTCAACAGGAATTTTCAGATTTAGAAAAATTTATTTTGATCCTCAGCTTACTAATTACTGAGTGTGTGATATTGAGCAGTGTTCTCAACTGGAATTGCTGTGAGGGAACCCAGGGCTGCAGTAGGTCTCCCTACGGCCTGTGCCCTGCACTCTTCTAGAGCACACATTGCAGCAGATGTGAATGAGGCCTCTAGAGTTGTTCAGTGAACAACCTGCACAACCGCACACAGCAACCCTGGGGACCTACAACCCCTGTACATTAAATTGTAAAACTCCTTGCAAATGCCAAGTGTTCACCAATAAAAATTAAAGGAAGTCAACTCTAAGGGTTTGTTAACGTTTAAAAAAATCTTTTAAAAAATTATCATTTTTGTATTAGCTACTTTTGAAAGTTTATTAGTTGTAAACCATTAGTTTATAGGTATAAACCATTTTTAAAAACTCGTGTGTAGCTGGGTATTGTGGCAGGTGCCTGTAGTCCCAGCTGCTTGGGAGGCTGTCGCAAGAGAATAGCTTAAACCCAGGAGTTGGAGGTTGCTGTGAGCTGTGACGCCATGGCACGGCACTCTACCAAGGACAATAAAGTGAGACTCTGTCTCTAAAAAAACAAACAAGCAAACAAACAAATAAAAACCAAACCAAACAAAACTCCTGTATATTTTAAGTAAATCTCATCTTTATCACTTAATATCTCATTTATTCAACATTGTCTCTAAAATCTCCTTGGTTTCTAATATGCCTCAAAGTACTAAATACCTTCTCTTGGCAGAAAGTTGTTCTTTTGCGTTTGCTGTGGGGTAGCACTGTCTGACAGAGTTTTCCACAGTGACAGAAATGTTCTCCGTGTTAATAAAGTAGCTGGTAACCACACCTGGCAATTCAAAATTGGAAATATGGCTAATGCAATTGAAGAACTGACTTTTGGGGGGGTGGGGGGAGGACTGAGGCGTACTCTGTTGCCCTGGGTAGAGTATAGTGGTATCCCCATAGCTCACTACAGCCTCAAACTCTTGGGCTCAAGCAATCCTCCTTCCTCAGCCTCCCAGCTAGCTGGGACTATATGTGCTTGCCATGACACCTGGATAATTTCTCTATTTTTAGTAGAGACAGGGTCTTGTTCTTTCTCAGGCTAGTGTCAAACTCCTGAGCTCAAGTGATCATCCCACATCGGCCTCTCTGAGTGCTAGGATTACAGGTGTGAGCCACTGTACCCAGCTTGAGGAACTGACTTTTAAATATAGTTTACATTTATAATTTACATTTAAATAGCCACATGTAGCTGTCAGCTACTATATTGGGTAGTGCAGCACACCCTTAGACTCTGTACAAGCTGTGCTTTCTGATCCTATTAAAATCATACTGCTGCAACCCCAGAGAATGCTACTGAAAGGCAGTATGTGACTTTGCTTTTGGTAATATAACTTTGCTTCATTTTTATGACTACCATTTTCCTGAAAAGCCCTTTGCATGGAGAGAATTTTTATCTCAACTCATGCTTTTCCATTTAATCTTATTATAATTTCAGGATGGCCATGCCTCAGAAAAATCTTTGATTTCAACATGTAATAGACTTGATGCCTGGGAACATTAACACTTGCTTTATCTTTTACTCTTTATCAGCATCTCGTCTTTTTATGTCTACTTTCCCCGGCTCTTAGGAGGGCTAATCAAATGGATTCTCCGAATGTGATGAGCGCTGTTTGATGTGTTTCTCCAGCCAGTCATGCTTATGCCAGTCGTGCTTTGTAATCCTTGTGCTGCGTCCCTTCATCTGTCCTTTCTCCTTTTGCACGTGCTGCATCTTTGTAAGCAAGGCCAGAGGTGGGAGCTCAAAGTTCTCTCCTCCCAGGCGACACCTGCCCAAAGCACAGAAGTTTTGCCTCATCTTACTTTCTCTACACTTTAGGTCCTAGAAGTCAAAAGCATCTGAGAATAAAAGCTGTGGGGATTACCTGAGAGTGGGGATGGGATTTAAGTTCATACAGTGATGCCTGCCTGGCCTAGTTCAAGACTCTGGGGGTAGGGGTGAGTTGAATGAGAAAACAGTGTTGCTGCTTATTTTGATTATTGAGGAGTCTACAATCAGTGCTCCAGGGAGGGCAAACAGCTACTCGAACTTAAGGAAGAAGGAAGTTCAGATAGAAACCATTCACAAAGGCTCCATTGTCTTCCTTAAGGAACTTTCTGACTTGCTACTACCAGATTTGAGAAAAGATAATCACTTCCCAAATAAAAAGCAACATTTCCTAGCCAAAATGCTACAGTTCTAAACTGCTCCTGTACCTATAATCCCACCTGACAGCCACACAAAGCGCTCTCCGGGAAGGCAAGCAGAACAAAGCATTGAGTCTGGATGTTAATAGACCTCCCCCGAGTACCCCAGCTAGTGATCTTTCAAATACAACCTTTAGCTTCCCTCCTCCTCCCCAAGAAGCAGATGAGTAATTTTTGTCCCCATGCTTTTTGGTTATGTCTTTAAATAATACCTTGCTTAAAGTTTTGTTTACCTCTGAAATAAAACACTTCAAAATTGCTCACTCCTTTTCCCTTTGCTATTTGAGTCATCATTCTAAATGCTTCCGCAAAGTGAAGGTGAGTGGTGAGGGCTCTGGGGTCGCACAAAGCTCTCTCCATTCAGGCCTGCCCTGTCCTGCTGCACTTCACTTTACTGTGCTTTGCAGGTGTCCCATTTTTCACAAAAGGTTGGAGGCAAAGCTGCCCCCAGCATGTCCATCAGCACCATTTCCAGCAGCCTGTGCTTACTCTGGGTCTCTGTGTTGCATTTTGATAATTCTCACAGCATCTCAAACTTTTCCATCATTGTGATATCTGTTGCGGTGATCTGTGATCAGTGATCTTTGATGTGATTATTTAAATTGTTTCGGGGTGCCCAAACCACGCCCATATGAGACAGCGAACTTAATCAGTAAGTGTTGTGTGTGTTCTGACTGGTCTACACACTGGCTGTTCCCTGTCTCTCTTTCTCGCCGGAGACCTCCCTATTCCCTGAAACACAATCATATTGAAATTAGGCCAAGTAACAATCCTACAAAGACATCTAAGTGTTCAAGGGAAATGAACAGTTGCACATCTCTGACTTTAAGTCAAAAGCAAGCTAGAAGTGATTCAGCTTAGTGAGAAAGGAATGTGAAAAGCTAAGATAGGCCAGAAGCTAAGACTGTTGTGCTAGGTAGCCAAGCTGTGAATGCCAAGGAAAAGTTCTTCACGTAAGTTAAAAGCGCTACTCCAGTGATAAGAAATTGAAACAGCCTTAGTGGTCTGGAGAGAAGGTTAAACCAGCCACAGTGTTCCCTTAAGCCAAAGTCTAATGCAGAGCTAGCTCCTAACTCGCTTCAGTTCTGGGAAGGCTGAGAGAGGTGAGGAAGCTTCAGAAAAAAATTTGGAAGCTAGCAGAGGTTGGTTTATGCAAAGAAGTTGTTTCCACAATATAAAAGTGCAAGGGGAAGCAGCAAGTGCTGATGGAGAATGTGCAGCAAATCTTCCAGAAGTTAGAGGTGAGATCATTGTTGAAGGTGGCTACACAAATCAACAGATTATCGAAGTAGACAAAATAACCTTCCACAGGAAACAGATGCCATCTAGGACTTCCACAGCTAGAGGGGGGAAGTCAATGCCTGGCTTCAGAGATTCAAAGGACAGCCTGACTCTTGTAGGGGCCAATGTAGCTGGTGACTTTGCGTTGAAGCCAATACTAATTCTAAAACTCTTAAGGCCTTGAAGAATTGTGTTAAATCCTGCTCTGTCTGTGCTCTATAAATGGAACAACAAAAATGGATGATGGCACATCTATTTACAGCATGGCTTATTGAATGTTTTAAGCACATTGTTGAGACCCACTACTAAGGGAAAAGGATCTTTTTCAAAGTATTAATGCTCCATTGACAAGGTACCTGGTCACCCAAGAGCTCTGGCAGAGAAGGCCAAAGAGATGAGTGTTGTTTTTTGGTTTTGTTTTAATTTTTTAAATGTTAATCATCATGGGTACATAATAATTGTATATCTTTAGATGAATATTGTTTTGTGCCTGCTAACACCACATCCATCTGCAACCCACAGATCAAGGAGTGATTTTGACTTTTAAGTCTTATTATTTAAGGAATACATTCCATAAGGCTATAGCTGCCTTATGATTAGTGATTCCTCTGATAAATCTGGGCAAATTAAATTGAAAACCTTCTGGAAAGGATTCACCATTCCAGACATTATTGAGAACATTCGTGATTCACGTGAGGATGTTCAAGTATCAGCAATACTAGGAGCTTGAAAGAAGCTGCTTTCAACTCTCACAGATGACTTTAAGGGGTTCAAGATTTCAGTGGAGGAAGGAACTGCAGGGGGTGGTGGACACAACAAGAGAAGTAGAAACGGACCCCGAATGGGTGGTGGGATTATCGCAATCTCCTGATAAAGCTTGAGAAGATGAGGGATTGCTTCTATGGTTTCTCGAGATGCCATCTCCTCCTGGTGAGGACGCTGGGAACACTGCTGAAATGACAAGAAAGGATTTAAAATATCACATCAACTGAGGGGATGAAGCAGTGTCAGGGTTGGAGAGGATGGACTCCAATTCTGAATGAAGTTCTGCTGTGGGTAAAATACTGTCAGACACCATTGCTTGCTATAGAGAAAAGCTTTTGTGAAAGGAAGAGTCAATTGATGTGCCAGACTTCATTGTAGTCTCGTTATAAGACGTGGCTGCAGCCATCCCAACCGAGCAGTCAGCAGCCACCAACACTGAGCCGAGGTCCTGCACCAGCAGAAAGATTACAACTCACTGAAGGCTCCATTTTTAGCAATAAAACATTTTGATATTAAGGTGCATGTGTTTTTTTGGACACATACTATTATTCACTTAATAGACTATGCATATGCTCTGGGAAACACTCCCAAATTGTGTGGCACACATTATTGCAGTATTTGCTTTATCAAGGTAGTCTGGAACTGAACCTGCACTCTCTCTGAGGTATGCCTGTATATGTGTTTTTTTCAGCCTTCCAGGTGGCGTTAAATAGGCCTGTCTTATAAAAGAAGCACTCTCCTCCAGCCTCCTCTCATACTGTGGCACTTACTGACCTAAAATGTTCTTGGCGTGTCCACATTTGATCTGCTGCCATCAGAACTGGCCTGCGGCTTAAATGGACAGCACATTGAATATCTTTTAGGAGGGAAAATTTACCTAAGAGTTAAAAACTCATGATTGTAAATATGCAGCAGGCACTTAAATTATTGTTTCCAAACAGCTTTTGGGATGCAGAGAACATGTTTTTCCGTCAGCTGCTCAATATTTATTTTAACATACTAAACAACCTCAGAAATATTCATTGCACGGAACCCTTTCTACGTTTGAGTGGATTAAATTTACAAACCCACATTAATGCTATAAATTACATTTACATAATTCATTTCCCACTGAACAGAATTCATTTAGCCTGCGTCTCTGCTAATATATACGTTTAAGGGGAAAGCAGCACCTGTATTGTTGCCCACACAGTTAATTTAGACTAAGTAGAATTTAGAAGGCATCTTTGTGTTCCTTTGTTACCGGCTTCCTCCTCCACCATCCAACATCTGAATTTTACAATTAAACTGCGTACACACGTGTGGTCTCAGGCGAGCACAGAAAGCTGCTGAACAAAACCCAAGCCTCCCTTAATTTTGCTTTTCAGCGTGTTCCGTGATGTCCTTACAAATCATCTACTAGTTGTATTTTGCTAATTTTGTGGAAGACGGGAAAGGCGGCAAAAGGTGAGCAAACTGGGACGGAGGTCAGATGGAAACTTTGAAACCAGCGTCTCTAAACCAGATGAATTTCAAACGGCTGGGGAGCAGGAAGCAAGAGCCAGCGCCTATGGGCTGTGCACACAGAGACCCACAGAGCCAGGAATCTTCTTTCTTTTTGCATTTACATCTATTTTCACAGATGAGGGCGAGGGCCATCAGTGCATTTATTTGCTGCTGCGATTTTCGGTTTCAGAATGTTTTGAACAATATGCTTCAGTAATTAGGGGACCCTTCATTATCGAGTGCTACGCCTCTAACGTCGTTACCGACAGAGAGGACACATGGGCTTCACCTCGCGAGGCCGGGTTTTGTGTGGCTGGCACTGAAACAGGCATTGTCCGCCTCAATTTCTCCCCTCTTTCCCCCAGTATTCTATTAAACCTCTTTGTTAAGAGACCCAGCTGCTTGTTTTCTCTCGACATAATGACTGAAAACTGCGCTTTAAAAAAATCGTGGGAACATTATTTCTGGAAGGTCTGTCTCCTCTTTTCTTTTTGCTGTCATCTGGCTGATGATGACTTTCAATAATCCCGTATAATAAAAATTCAAACACAGAGACCAAATACGGGGCATCAATTGCCACAGAAACCACGGACGACTGCCCTTCTTTTCGCCTCAGTGGGGAGTCTTCTTCTCTTTCCTTTCCCCCTAATATTCCATTTTTTAAAAATCGAAGTATAATTTACATGCAATAGGATTTGCACATATGAAATAGACAGTTTGCTGAGTATTCACGAATGTATATCCCTATGTAACTTCTATTCCAGTCGAGATACAGAATATTTCCATTACCCCAGGAAATTTCCTCGTCCTCCCTTCCAATCTCCCTTTCTCCAAGAAAGCAACCCCGGTTTTGATTGTTATCACCACGGATTAGTTTTACCTGCTTTTGTACTTTACATACATGAAATCACACATTTCATATTCAGAGGGTGGCAGAAAATGTACACATTTTAAGAAAGGAAAAAACTGTATTCAATGTGTTATACTGGAGTCACATTTGACTTCTGCAATCACAAGAAGTGCTCAAGGTGGCTTGTATGCATCTTTGGTTAGCAGGATATATTGAGTACCATGATTTTAATATAGTTTTTTTCCTTTCTTTAAATGTGTATACAGTTTTGGGGTTTTTTTGGCACCTCTGTGTTTGAGACCTGGATTTTTTTTTCACCCAGCATAATGTTTTTGAGATTCATTCATACTGCTGCCTATATCCGTAGCTTGTTCCTTTTTTATATGGAGGTAGCACAATTTATCCATTCTGATCACAGACAATGTTTAATGAATGTATATTCCTATGTAACTTCTATTCCAACAATGTCAATTGTTTCTAGTTTGGGTGATTTTGATCAAATTTCTATAAACATTTATGCATGAAATTTTGTGGGAACATTTGATTTCTTTCTTCCTGGGCAAATATTGAGATATACAATTGCCAAATTATCTAGTAGGTGTGTGTTTGACTTTATAAGAAACTGCCATAGAGTTGTTTGAAATGGTTCCATCTTTTTTTGTCTTTTGAGTTAAAAAAAACCCCCAAACATGGATAAGTCAAAGATTGAATTTGGTCTCTGGTGAATTAGACCTTGGGATTTATGAAGAGCTTTCAGGTTAAGTGCCACCCTGCTTTTGGACACACTTTAATTTTTTGAGAGTACCTAGTTGTTGTCAACAAAAGGATATGAGATATCATAAATAATGGAAATTGTTTGGCTTTTCTTTTGCTAAACAAATGTCCACAGGAAATGAGCTTTTGACATGTTTCCCCGTAAGCTGCCTGTTCTGATAGATTGCTCACTTGGGTGGGCTATCTCTTAAAGGGGGCCAGAGCTGCAGGCTCCATTCTGAAGTGGAGCACATCTCTCTGCAACCAGAACTCAGTAGATATCAGCCCCTCTACTGTAACACAAAACCTCCGTGAGACATCAGGGAAAGACGAAACAGCTAAGCAAAACAACAGCTCTCGCAGCTTTTATAGGATGAAGACCAGGACCCCTTTGTAAGTTGCTACTGTTTACTGGACAAACTCTAGGACCTTTTCCCACAGTTATACTGTTCACATGCCTTACAAGTAACAATAAATCAGCACAAACAGACATTTTGGAATATTGTCTGTCCTGATCAGTTTACCTTGGTATTATTGAATAATAATAATTTAAAAATCCACTGTCTTTTACTGCGCTCTTTGGTGAATCCTAGCAAGGCAGCTGAGAAGCTGAAGTGTGAAGCTGGGAAAGAAAGTGCTGCCTTCTTTCCTGCTCAGGGTGGATAATCGTAACCTATAGAGTCCTATTTTAAGTTCAGAATCTCTTGACTCTTAATTTTGGTAACAGATGCCAGACTCCATCTCTAATTCCAGCTTTGCAAATAGGTGCACAGTTTGTATGGAAACAATCCAAGGGGGAACTGCTATCACAAGCTTAATAAACTGAAATCTCCTTTCTCCACTCACCCCCATGCCTGTGTTGTCTCCTTCAATTTGTGTTTCACGGCTCGGCGCCTATAGCTCAACCGGCTAAGGCGCCAGCCACGTACACCTAAGGTGGCGGGTTCGAATCCCCAGCCCGGACCCGCCAAACAACAATGACGGCTGCAACCAAAAAATAGCCAGGTGTTGTGGTGGGCACCTG
>CAUYTI010138734.1:0-49879 GCA_963575145.1 Galago senegalensis
ATGGGGCTTATGTTTAAATTGTAATCAGCTCTGAAAGAGGAAAACATTCTTAGTATTATTGTTGTTGTTAAATCTCTTCTATGCTTTTGATATAATAACTACTCTGTGTTTGTCGATTAAACTGAATTATATTTAAATATATTTTCTTCACTCATACAATTATTATAGATTCTATTCAGATGACCTTGTAGGTTGATATAGTTGTGGTTTGAAGTTAGTACAAGAATATTAGTATTAGCTCCATAGTCTATGGAGAAACTCTCATTAGCCTTTAAAAATCTACATAAAATTAGTGTTTACTTTTTAAATGAAGAAATCAGCTTCTCTATAAGAACATTCTGGGATGGTGATGGCTATTATTAATTGAGATTCTCAAAACTGGATTTCTTGCCCTTGAACTCATGATTTAGAGCAACAGGTAGCAATAGCACAGGCAGTATTTTCCAGTAATATTTCCAAATGATTATTTATAAAATAATTTTATGACTGAATGCTACAAGTGAAGGATGTGAAAAGTATGCCCAACACTGAACAATCGAGATGATGAGCTATAATCCAAGGTTCTTTGGCTTTTTGCTTTATGAACTGTCCAGATTCACACAGGAACAGTTTATCCCTTCAACTACTTGGTTCCAAATTCCCGTAGAGTAGGTGGCTTATAAAACGTAGAATTTTTTTTTTCAGTTCTGGAGGCTGGAGGTGTGAGATTAGAGTGCTGACACACTCAGTCCCAGAGTAGGTCCTCTTCTGAGCTGTAGTCTGCTGACTTCTCTCTGCATCCCCATGTGTCACAGAGAAAATGACAGAGCCCTCTGGAGTCCCTCTTATAAGTACACCAGGCCCATTCCTGAGAGCACCATGCTCACAAACTAATTACTTACCAAAGTACCCCCTTTAATGCCATTACACTGAGGGGGGCAGAATTTCAACATTTGAGTTTTGAGGACACACTAACGTTTAGTCCCTTGCAACCAACTTAACTGTCGACAACTCCTTTCTCTGGAACATTGCTTTGATGAGCTCAGTTATTGAGATCCTCTTCAGTTAGGGTAACTAGTTAAACCATATTTACATATATTGTTGGGGATTCATTGTGGGTACAAAGAACCAGGTTACGTTGATTGCCTGTGTTGGATAAAGACCCCCCAAATAGTGTTCTGCCCCCCAAAGCTGTACCACCCTCCATGACCCTCCACGGCCTCCCTGCTTCCCTTTTTCTGCTCTCCCCATCCCAATAACGTTATAATCTTATATTGAACAATACTTTTAGATTTGATATCTTAGTTCTTAAGATATGCTTAAAATCCTGAAAATTATCTGTGTGTCCTGCCTTTGAAAGTATCTCAGTTATTTAAATGTAAACATCATCCTACATGATGGACTGTATAAACAATAGAGACCAACTGTTCATTTTCCCTCTCCAACTTAGACAGTAAATACCCCTTTTAGAATTTTGTGTACAGGGGCTGTTCCCTGTAGTGTAGGTGAACTCCACCCAGAGTCTGTGGCCTTACTTGGAACGAAAGGTGGATTCGGAAACCTACCAGGAGAGAAAAGGATCATTTATTTGCCTGCATAAACATGTATTCATTTAGTGTGTTTTTGCATAGACTACCTCCAAAGAGGAGATCAAACACAACAGATTGCATGTTTTACAAAAACCACACACATCTAAACCCATTTTTACTAGCAGGGGGTTAAATTTACTTTGCCTTAATGTGTAATGCATTATCTGATTCATGTCAGGGGCTGATCCACGCCGTCTCCATATCAGATTTATAGGAACAGAGAGGAAGTACTTAGAATGAATCAATTTAAATGCGATGTTGAAGAAAAAGCAACCTTTGTGTGAAATCCAGATTTTATGAATGTGCTTTGTTTCATGCGAGCAGAAATACCAGTGATACGTGTAACATCGGCATAAGGAGTCACACAGAACATTAAAAGCTTTTAACAGGAAGAGCATTGGACATAATTTAATGCTGATAAACAGCTCTGCAGGCAAGGTTTTGGCAATTTGCGACAAACCACAAAATTTTAAAAGGCTCATAGAAATCCTTCTAAATGTGCATTGCACTGGAGTCGTGGTGAGTGCATGGGGGTTCCCAGAAGAGTATTTTCAGAGCCCGACATTTTGGCGTGGCTAAGAAGAAAGTCATTTCAGTAAACAGCAGGAAATCTGCACACCTGAACAATGTTCCAATTCTGGATGGTGGCACACCAAGACAGGCAGTGACAGCTCAGTCAAACAAGGTGATGATTCCTGATCATGGCCAACTACTGCAGATAGTAATTCCCTTTCAAAACAAAAAATGGGAAGAATTTTAGCAAGGAAGAAAGAGAGAGAGAGAGGGAGGAAGGAAGGAAGGAAGGAAGGAAGGAGGGAAGGAAGGAAGGAAGGAAGGAAGGAAGGAAGGAAGGAAGGAAGGAAGGAGGGAGATTCTTAAATGTTCCATACATTGATTAGTTTTTCTCACCGACCTTTTTCTCTGATGCGCCATCTTTTACTGCTCACTCTGAACAGATGTGAGGCACATTTAGATGTCATTACACTTTATGTTAAAAATAAATTTAAATAATTCAGTTCCCTGGAAAAATTAAGAACATTGGTAAATAACTTTACAGGTGTTCATGTAATGATGGAAACTACTGACTTTTTGTATCAGGTCAGGAAGCTATCGTTCAAAACTGACTGTAACGTCTGAACCAATGGTGACTGGGTAAAAAGTCAGGAATGGTCCTTTTGAAGTCTGATGACATAGTGTAACTGTCTAAATGTAGTTTAATTCTAGCAAGGACACGTCAACACAGAACAGGTAAATTACAAAGAGTTACTAAGCAAATGTTTGTAATAAAAACTGAAACAAGCCAGATAGGTAAGGCTAGAATTTTTGACTTGGGGGCTTTTGCTTTAAGTAATTTTTCCTTTAACTTCTTTCTTCTGAAAAAGATGAGATAAAATTAATGCACTGGTGGGTGCCTATAGTCCCAGCTACTTGGGAGGCTGAGGTAAGAGAATCATTTGAACCCAAGAGTTTGAGGTTGCTGTGAGCTGTGACGTCATGGCTCTCTACCAAGGGTGACATAGTAAGACTTTGTCTCAAAAGAAAAAAGATTAATTGCACTGGGGCTTTAGTTGATTTGAGCCTATATCTTTCTTTACAGCTATAGATGGAAAATATTCAATTTATTGGAATTCTAGGAAGGCTGGGGAAGATAGGTAACCAGTTGGCCCTGAGATCTAAAAGGGAGAAGGGAGCAGATTAAAAAATTCACATGACCTGGCTTTCCAGGGATGACATAGAACAATGAGGATGTCATTGTCAGTACATCTCTGTGAAGACATTGGAACGTGATTGAAGAGCTAGGGAATTGGTAAAAGGGTCTGAAAAAGAGGAAACCCAGTTAGCAGAGGGAGGTTGGGATGAACTGAATTGCCCATTTGGGCTTCTTATCAGTGCTTTGCTCTGTAATGTACATGCTTCCGTCTCCCTTGAATCTTGAGTAATTTCCACTTTACTCCTAAATGCTTTTGTGTGGGTATATTCTTCTTGCTGAGTATAAATAAGTGCTGAGTCTGCTTTCTATGTTGGTACCAAGTGAGAAAGGAGGATATGTATAATGTCGCTCCTATCATCAGGCATCACCCAATGCTTTTCATTTAAGACGCAATAATGAGCTCCATCTTTGATTCAATATCCCTTTCTACCTGGAGCTTTGGGTGCACCTTCACTTTTGCCATCAAGCTGTTGCCCTACCGATGCACAAATATATCAAATGTATACAGTTTTATGCACAGTATTTTACACTATAGGCACAATGGTCCTCTGCAACCACCAGATTGTTTGTTTTAGGGGGAAAAGTTGGATGTACATAGTGTTGTGTGAGCAAGTCTCAAAATATGTCTTATAAAATCACTTGCTACCAACAAGGTTTATTTCAGCATTGACTGATATCCAATTTCATGAGAAAATATAGTGCTTCCTAGAAACAGAAGAGTTATCTATTATGGCTCTTGAATGGAGAATCTGCTTCGCCTGCTCAGTCAGGATTTCCTGTAGTCTGAGTTGAAAGGTAGAATTGGCCATCAAGCATGCCCGGGAAGCCCCATGTGACAGTACTTGCTATGAGACACCAGAGCCATTTGCAAAAAGTGCAGTGGCTATAACAGAGCACAACTAAATCCCGCAGAAGAGGCAGGGAAACAATGGAGGTTAATGTAGCGTTCAAGGGTTAGTAATGTCAACTTCAACAAGTGGCAACAAAGGATTCTTTCTCCAGGGGAATCCATAGCAAATCTAATTTGAGACAGGAAGAGGAGGCAATAATGCACTCAGGGTGTAGGACCAAGCTGTTAAGGTGGGAAGTTGATTCAAAGCTGGAGAATTAGAATGATTGGGATACAACTCATCTACAGATGTCACATTCTGTCTGCCAGAGGCAACAGGAGAATTGAGGTTCCTCACCTTCATGGGAGTGTCTCCCAAGAATTCACCTGAAGCTTCAGTTGATAACTTTGGGCATTAACCCACAGAGCAGGTAAGGAGGTAGGAACAAGAATAATTACTGAAAGCAGAATGTGTCTGTCAGGCCCCAGAGTGATTAGAGGAAGATTATAAAGAAACAAACTATTGTCTGGAACTCAGGGAGAGGTGGAGGAGTGTGAAGCTACTTGTTTGTTTCCATTGATTGCTTTGGTGGCAGTGGGTTGTGACTGGAGTTTGTATGTGTGAACATAAATCTGCTTTGCTCCCTCTAAAACTAAAGTCTGGATATGAAGGTAACTGAGTGTAACTAACCACTCTGCCCCTCAAATAGATCATCTTTCAGGATAGTCCTCTACCTTGAAGGAGACAGAGCCCCTGGAGAAAGTATAAGATAAGCAGATGATGCTCTTGGATCACATGGAGTACAAAAAAGAGCTCTGACAGTGAGGATGAAGAGAGATTAGTAGAAGATTCTGCCTATAAATGTAGCACCTCACAACCCAGATAGGTCAACAGATGAGTGAATAAACAAACATGGTATATGTTTACAATAGAATATCATCTAGTCTTAAGAATGGAATGAACTTTACTGCTCCAACAGATAAACAACAAATGTGCCTAGATTATCACCAGCAATATCCCAGAACCCAAATTGAAGGATGAGACAATTCTGAGGGACACAGAGAAGTGGACAGACTCTCAGCATATGGTAAGGTAATTGGCCTTCCATATCTGCAATGCCCCTTCACACTTTTTGCCTTGCAATGAACATATGGATACTTTCCTCATGACTCCTGGTTTCTACATGGAAAAAAATGAGATCAAGGTGGACAACACACTGTTCCACCATCTTGGGTTCCCCAGCAGGAGACCTGTCTGGCCTAAACCAACAGGAAGCATCATGACTGGCTGAAGAGAGAAATACCCCCGAGGACAGTGAGACACAAGGTGAGGGGGAAGAACCACCATCCACAGCCCTGAAACTCTGCTCCATAACTCAGCCAAAGGAGATACAACATCGGAGTGGCTGGTCAGCCCCACAACATTATAGGAATTTTGTCTCATGGGTCCCTTGGATGCAAACAGCTAGTCAGCTTTCCCATATTAGCAGGATATCCAATTTGGGGTGTACCTACTTCAGGATGAGCTGCACTTTGATATTTGACTAGAATCAAGAAAGCTTGGGCTTCATGCACCATCTACAAAGGAGACAGTGACCTAGGAAAAAAACAAACCAAACAAAGAAAATCAACAGATAAATTACAAAGCAAACATCTATGGTAAAAACTGAAACAAGCCAGACAGATAAGACTAGGAGACATAATTAATTCTTCAATGCAAAGACACAGATGCGTATCTAAGGAAGCAATTGCACACAGGGAACTATAGCCTCCTCCGATGGACAAAGCGATGAGCCAGTGACTATACCTAACCAGATGGTGGCAGGTGAACTCTGGGACCAAGAACTCAAAATAGAAGCATTGCAGTGATCTCCAACACAGAAAAACAATTCAGAAATTTATCAGAAAAATTTAGCTAAGGAACTGAAATAAGAAGGGAAAATAACCAAACACAAATTCTTGAAATGAGAAATCTGCTGAACTAAAAAATTAAATTAGATGCACTTCACAGAGAATGGATCAACCAGAAGAAAGAATCAGTGAGGCCAAAGTCAGGTTATTTAAAAATATACCAACATGGGCGATGGCTGTGGCTCAAGGAGTAGGGCTCCTGGAGGTAGCAGGTTCAAACCTGTCCACGGCCCAAACTGTAAAAATATACCATCAAATGGGGTATGGAATGGGGTAGAAATGAATGAAAAAGAACAAAGATCACCTACAAGATACAGAATTTACCTTAAAAAGCCAAATCTAAGAATGCTTGGTCGACAAAGGAAAGTTGATCAAGAGGATGATGTAGAAAATTTTTCAAAGAATTAACAACAGAAAATGTTCTAAAACTTGAGAAAGAGATAAATACCTAGCAACAGGAAAGTCAAAGAACACCAAATAGATTTAACCCATATATGACTACCTCAAGGTCTATAATAATCAGATTCCCAAAGGTACAGGGCATGGAGAAGATTCTAAAAGCAGCAAGAGAAAATAAGGACATGACATATAAAGAAGCTCTGATTTATCTGGCAACAGACTTGTCAACAGAAACCATCCGGGCCAGGAGGGAGTGGGACAACATTTTAGAAGTGCTTAAAGAAAAAAGAAAATAGAAAAAAAAAACCCAAACCCCTGCTATCTAAGAATATTGTTCTCAGCTAAGCTATCCTCCAAATAGGAAGGAGAAAAAAAAATATGAAGGAAAGATAAAGTCTAACCCAAATAAAATAATGCTAAAAGAATTCACTACCACCAGACCCATTTTACAAGAAATTTGACAGGGAGTTTTTGAATAAGAAAGAAAAAAACATTAATATGTCAAAAGAAAATATTTAAAAGTATAACCCACTGGTAAAATTAGGGATATGAGCAAATCTGAATACTCTTAATACCATAATTGTGAGGTGAAATCCATTCATAACTCTATTATAAAGCCCCCCAAACAAACAAAAACCTATAGCAACTTGTGAAGTGGTAGACAATATAAAATGTTGTAAATTGAGACAACATAAAATTAAAACATGGGAAGAATGAAGTGAAGGTGTAGATACAAAGTAAAAGAAAAACTAAAATCACTGAAGAAAGAGACTGAAGAGGGCACACAAAAAATGGAAAGATATTCCATGCTCATGGATGGAAGAATTAATATTTTGAAAATGATAGTATTCCCCAAAGCAACAAACAGTTACAATGTATTCTTTATTAAAATACCAATTGCATTTTTCACCAAAATGAAGATAATCCTAAAACACCCTGAATAACAAAAGCAATCCTGAACAAAAGGAACAAAGCTAGAGGCATCTCACTACCTTATTTCAAAATATATTACAAAGATACATTAATCAAATTCCCCATAGTAATAGCTTAAAGTAAGACACATAGACTAATGGAACAGAACAGAATAGAGAACATGGAAATAAATCCTTGAACTTACAGTAAACTCACTTTTGAGAAAGGCATCAAGAACATACAGTGGGAAAGGGCAGTCTCTTCAATAAAGGGTTCCGGGAAAACTGAATAACCACATGCAGAAGAACAAAACTAGACCCATATTATTTCTCACCAGATACAAAAGCAAATAAAAAGCGATCAAAGCCTCAAATCTAAGACCTACAATTATGAAACTACTAAAGAAAACATTATGTGATATGCTCTGGACATTAGTATGGGAAAAATTTTTTAGGTAAGACCTCAAAAGCACAGGAAACCACAGCAAAAATGGACAAACAGGATTACATCAGGCTAGAATCTTCTGCACAGCAAAAGAAATCAACACAGTGGAGGGACAACCCACAGATGGGTAGAAAATATTTGCAAATTACCCATCTGACAAGGGATTGTTAAGCAGAATATATAAGGAGTTCAAATAACTCAATAATAAAATAAAATGATCTGATTATAAAATGGAAAATAGATCTAAATAATCCTTTCTCAAAAGGAAATATACAAATGGCCACCAGGTTATGAAAAATGTCTCAGCATCACTATTCATCAGAGAACTACAAATCAGAACCACAATGAGGTACCATTTTACCACAGTTAAAATAGCTGATATTGAAAAAATAGAAAATAAGATGCTGGTTAGGGTGCGGAGAAAGAATTCTAGTGCACTGTCCGTGGGAATGTAAATTAGCACAGACACTATGGGAATCTCCATGAAGTTTCCTCTAAAAACTAGAAATACTGCCATATGATTCAGCAATTCCATTCCTAAGTACATACCCAAAAGAAAGGACATTAATATATTTAGGAGGTATCTGCACTATCATGTTTATTGAAGCATTATTTGCAGTGGCCAAAACATGGAATCAACCTATGAGTTCTTCAACAGATGAATAAAGAAAATGTGGTATATCTACACAGACAAACATTAGCCTTAAAAATGAACAACAACAACAACAACAACAAAAAATGAACAGAATCCTGCCATTCACAGCAACATCAATGAAACTGGGATCATTATGATCAGTGAAGTAAGCCAAGCACAGAAAAATAAGTATCATGTTCTCACTCACATGTGAGAACTAAAAATGGAGCTCTCATAAAGATAGCCAGGAAATTGGTGGTTATTGGGGGCCGTGAAAGGTAGGGGAGGTGGGAGGTGAAGACAGGTTGATAGATGAAATAAGGCCTAGTGTTTGATAGGCCGGTAGGATGACTATAGCATATTTCAAAATAGCTAGTATAGTCCTGTGGTCTCTAGCATAATGTAAAGGCAGATATTTAAGGTGATGGATATCCCAATTATACTTAGTGATATTTACAAGTTACATGAAAGTATTAAATTATCACAGGTACCTGACAACATGCAGGTTTATTTTGTATCAGAATTCCCATTTAGCTCTTTAACCAATACATTTAAATTTGACAAAGATATGCATGCCCCGTATGTGTATGTATGCTAAATTTCTGTAATTTCTTCACAAAGTTTTCTTGAACAACTTTCCAAGTGGGAAGTAAAAAGCTGTGTTTAAACTTTATTAAATATTCCATTCCCAGTAAAACTGTGTTGTGAAATTTTAATTGAATACGCTGCCTTATTAATATTCCTGAAAGTCAAAAACTTTTGCCCTCAACCATAATTTGATGAGAAACAAATTCTTCACTTATAATTTTACACTTCTGAGTTTGTGAAGAATTTTCCATGGACTAGCTTTTGGCCCCAAGAATTTTAAAACTCATTTTCCTCTTCCCACATGCTTCCAGAACTGGGTCCCATGAGTCTTATTCCTAAGCAATGCAGGTGTAGCTTTATGTTATACCAGCAGGTGAGCGTGAGTGGAGAGCAGCGGGACTCGTGGAGACCTCTCCTAGCCAGTGCACAGGAGCAACTGAAGCCACATAGAAATACCCCACCTAACTGAACTTAAAATATCCCTACCTTAACTTCCCTTTCCTGAATCTCCAAAATATCATAGCCAAACAAAAACTAGAGAAGTTGGAACAGAAAGTCACAATTGCTTTAACTAAATATGGACAAAATAGATTACTTTTGTAAAAATTATGTACCAATGTGACCAAGGAAACACACAGGTAGGACTTGTCGCAGAGTTCCTGGATAAAGCTACACAAGGAGAGGCCTTGAAGCTAATCCTTACTACCTGACTGCAGTAGGCAGAAAACCAAGATGGTCTCTCCAACATTCTCAGCCACTGGTATGCGCTCCTACTCCCAGTTAATTAGTTCACTTGTCTAAGTACTGTTGGGAAGATATTTTGTAGATATAAATAAGGTATTTAAGGAAGTGAACCTTGAATCACAAGAAATTATCCAGGTAAGCCTGAGCTCATTGCAAGGGCCCTATAAAAGCAATGTTTTCTCCAGCTAGGCACAGAGGAGAAAGTCAGAGGGAGTTGTACTGGCTGGTCTGGCAGGAAGCCAAGACAGGTTGTAGACTACTCACAGGGCCACATGGCAAGGAGTTGCAGCCAGTCTCCATTTTTCAGGAGTTTCTGTGGCCAACAATTAAAAGGAAAACATGGGATCTCAATCTTGCAGCATCAATGATAATCAATGAACTTGATATAGGAACTGGAGTTCCAGTGAGACCTCAGCCTCCATCCGTATCTTCATTTTAACCCAGCGAGATCTTAAGAAGAGAATCTAGGCCCCCCATGCTTAGATTTCATACCTACCGAAACCTCAAGTTAAGAATTTGTGCTATTTTCAAACTGACTGGTTTGTAGCTTGGATGCACTTGTAGGCCATCAATATATATGTATATTTTTTGGACAGAGTCTCACTATGGTACCCTTGATGGAGTGCCATGTCATCACAACTCATAGCAGCCTCCAAATCTTGGGCTTAAGTGATTCTCTTGCCTCAGTCTCCCACATAGCTGGGACTACAGGCACCCACTACAACGCCTGGCTATTTTTTGTTGTAGTTGTCATTGTTGTTTAGCTGGCCCTGTCGGGTTTGGACCTGCCAGCCTTGGTGTATGTGGCAGGCACCCTAACTACTGAGCTAGGGGTGCTGCCAACCATTAACATTTTAAAAATGTCTTTTTTAGTGGGAGATAAAGGTGATAGGTTATAAATTACAGATATCCATACTCATATAAGGATAAGCAGGCTGTGAGAGCAAGTATGAACAGCAAAATGACATAGAGAAAGTTTTATTCATTATAAGTAAGTGCATTTGGTCTGGAGAAGGCTGAAGAGTGAGAAGGTAGAATCAGGGTATAACCAGGCGAGACTGGACTCACCTTCCAATAGATGGGGGTACAATCAGGAGTACTGGATTCTAGAAAGGAGACCATTGTGAGTCCTGTGAGGAAGCATAAAGGCCTTGTTGGGCACAGATGAAGTAAAATTTTCAGGGGTATGAAAATACCAAAGGAGTCAGATAGTGCATATTTTTCCGGCATGGTTTGCACACAGAACTCTCCAGCTTGCCTCCATCAAGTCTCTGACAGAATCTGTGTTGAGCAATTGTGTTGTAAGTGAATGCTCCACGGTAAGAGTAAAAAGGGCTGAAATTGGTGTCCAGTTGAGGGAGAGGCACGAGGTGCCAGTGGAACCTGGGGATAATGAAATGTCTTTGTTCTTAAACGAGAATGCTTTAGGCATCAGCTAACTGCAATCATGACCTCAAATTGAGAACGTAAAGAGAATGGTGTGTAAAATATTCATGACAGACACATGTACCTGTAGAAGTTTGAAAACCAAGGACATGCTGTGAGATCAGAGGTGTGGTTGGGAAAACAAAGTGACGTTTGCTTTGATGAGTTCTCCAAGGTTCAGGGTGGGAACTCTGCTTTAATCTCCAAAGCTTGATTTATTCAGGACATGAAGAGGGGTTAGGTCTCCAGGGAGGACAGGGGGAGGGACATGCACAGTAGTCAAAGTCCTGCAAATATACATACGCAAGAATGAAAATTTACAATAAAAATATAATGTCAAGGGTGCTGTGATATTCTGTTGCAATACCAGCTCCACTCTCTTCCTATAGACATATTCATGCAGGAAGCTGAATGTAAATTGACAAGGCCTTGGCCAACTTGGAATTAAAGTAAAGCAGGTCATGGCAAATGTTTCTGATGTTTGATAGCATCAAGTTCTAGCTCCACAACAGGGGCACACCCACCACTCTCCCTGGAGTTAGTCATTTCTATCCTAAACAGTCCTTGTGACTATTTTTTCTGGGTAGATAGATCCACACTGGTGTTGGGGCTGCCCTTCTGATATGGTGCCCTTTCTAGTGCAGTATATATCATAATATGTTATTACATGATGTGCTTACTTGCACTGAGATCATAAACTTTTTCAGGCAGGGACCAACCCTTAGTTGCCTTCATAATCCCAGAAGCTAGTATAGTCTGGGTGCACTTGTAGGCCCTCAATAAATGATTGTGGAAAAGGACCTAATAATTAAAGGGAAGAATGAATGACTGAAGTCTATGGGTGATAATTTTGTATAAAAAGGAGCCTTTTCCCCCTCTCATTCTTTCCACACTTGATAGGGTTTAATATACTTCATTTTTCCCCTTCATCCCAATAATAAGAAAATTAACATACATTCTAGGAAGATTCTGCAAATATGCACTATAACTTCTCATTTTTCAGATAACTAAATATTGTTCTATCATCTGTAAATTGCTAAATTTCAGTGTTAAGGGAAAAGTCATTTTTCTTTTCAACATAGATCCTCTGCACCTGATCTTGTCTTGATGGTACACATACTGTTCTTGAAGCATATTTTAAAAGTCACAGTTCAATTAAGAATTTTGTTTAGATGTGTAAAGAAAATATTTATTTTAAAAGAGAAAATCTCTTTGGTAAATCTTAAAGTAGCTTGAACTTCAAAAGTTAAAAAGTAGCAATTAGGTGGCCTTGTCCACATTATATATTTGAAGGCACTTGACCCAACTTAAAAAAGAAAAAAAAAAGGAATACCCTAAGAATCCTTAAGATGCTCTGCTGTCAGTACCTATCACTTTTATGAAACAATTAGCTTCATGTAAAAACTTTCATATGGTAATAACATAGCACAATTCCTGAAGAAGTTAAAAAAAGACCACAATTTATACCTGAGCAACTTCCCAAGTCTCTAAAGGAACCCCAGAAATCATCTTTACCGATGGTCCAAAAAGAGAATGAAGTATGTGTCATAACTTTCCTTTAAAATTAGGTTTAACTTTCCTATGAAAGCTATAAATTAGTTTCATAGTAGGGCTGAGCTACAACCCAATTATAAGCCAAGAATATGAGAAAGGGGAGAGGAAAGGGGGGGTGGGAGGAGGATAGGTGGAGGGAGGGTGATTGGTGGGATCATGCCTACGGTTCATCTTATAAGGAATCTTTCTAAAATGTGAATCTTTCTAAATGTAGAATATGAATGTCTTAACACAATAACTAAGAAAATGCAATGAAAGCTATGTTAACCAGTTTGATGAAAATATTTCAAATTGTATATAAAAACAGCACCCTGTACCCCATGATAGTATTAATGTACACAGCTATAATTCAATAAAAAAAATAATAAGTTTAACCAAGACACTGCCTTTCATGTGAGAAGTGGGACCTTGGCCGTTGTATCCACGGGAATTTGTAGAATAACTATCATGCTTATAGCAGTGAGCTAGAATCATTGGAAACTATAAAATGAATCAGAAATTGAGCCCTTACTAGACATATTCTTAAAAAAAGGTATATTTATGTAAATAAATCAGGAATATTTCAAACCAGTTGAAATCTGTTTGACTACATTAACTAGACCATTATTCAAGGCAATGCTAATTCTAGTTAACTACATTAATTAGACCATTATTCAAGGCAATGCAAATTCTGGTTAACTACATTAACTAGACCGTTATTCAAAGTGATGCAAAACTAAAGGTGTTTTTAGACAAAAAGACAGTTCATGATTTAAAGACCCTTGCTGAAGGGACTATTAAAGTATACACTTGATAAGAAAGAAATTTCATTTATAGTGTGACATACAAAGTTGTAATGAAAAAGGATATTGGTAAACATATTGATAAATGTAAATAAGAACCTTTTAACCTCCATTTGATTCACAACTTTCATAATATTATTTTTTTTTTTAGCTCCTACACGAGTGAGAACCTGCGACATTTGTCTTTCTGTTCATGGTTTATTT
Organism: Galago senegalensis; assembly: GCA_963575145.1. Lineage (NCBI taxonomy): Eukaryota > Metazoa > Chordata > Mammalia > Primates > Galagidae > Galago > Galago senegalensis. The sequence goes on from CAUYTI010138734.1 coordinate 13,706, forward strand.
CACTTAATAATCTCCAGTTCCATCCTCGTTGTTGTGAATGGCAGGGTTTCATTCTTTATGTGGAGGAATAATATTCTATTGTGTACATCACCACATTTTTTTAATCCATTCATCCGCTGATGGACACAGCTGGGAAGGGTAGTGGGGAGCAGGGACAAATTGGGGTAGGTTAATGGTACAAACATACAGTTGGGAAAAATAAAATCTACTGTTTGGCAGCAAAATAAGATTTCTATAGTTAACATATATGGTTATCATATACTTCAACATAACTAGAAATTGATTTGGACTGTTTCAAACACAAAGAAATGATGAAGGTTTGGGGTGATGTGCATTTCAATTACCCACAACTGATCATTAAACATTGCATGCTTGTGCCAAAATATCACATGAAACTCATAAATCTGTACAACTCATAATGTGTACAAACTCATAACTATGTACAACTACTATGTATTCATAAAATCAAATAACCTCTTGGGGGAAAATAATGGCTAAGTATAGGGATGGACTAAAGATAAGTTGAAATTGAAATTAAATTATTACCATCACTCTCTATCTACAATCTTTGTTGACTTGTAATACTTAACATATTTCATGACACAAGAGACATATATTCTTTCCTTTTATTCCAATTACTAGTTATTCCAATTATTTCAACAAGTTAGCTTTTCTTGCTTTGACTTTAGCTCCTGAATTCAAGCTACCTTGTGTGTCTTGCTATTCATGTTTCATCTTACTGCCTAACTGCTTCAAAACATGCAATGTTTTCCAGTGTTTTTGCAGCAGACACTGAGCCTGGACTCTAAAATTTAAAAAATCTAATAATTCCACATATGACCTTTCCAGGTTTCATGATGTTCCTACAAGAAAATTTTCCCAAGAGTCAGAACCATGGAATCGTCCCTGCTATGCATAGAATATACATGTGTCTCTTTGGTTTTGTTTACATCACTTTTTTCCCACTGTCAATATATTTCCCACTCTTTCCCTCCATCATTCAAGGTACAAGTTTATGCCTGAAGCATTCTCTAACACTTCCTCCAAGGGGCAGAGCTGCTTGGTCAATTATTGCAGTACTTATCATTTATATTATCAGTCTATGACTTCCTCTGACTTTGTCATGTGATCTCTTATACTGTCTCAATCACAACGTTATTCCATAAACTTTCTTATTAACTCTTCATTCACGAAGGGGAACACCAAATGGTGAATCAGAGAAAGGCTGAGCTGAGAGGCAATGCTTCTCTCACTTAGCCAGTTTTTATAACAGCTACTCTCACAAACTTATACTCTGCCTAGATTACAGTGGTAGCAAAAATTACAAATAATAATCAACTTTAGGTAAGAGCTCTAAATGATAAGTGTATATAGTACCTACAGAGAGTATCAATCAGGAGGGATATTTTAAATTGAAAGGGGGGAGACATGGTAAGGAAAGATTTCTCTGAGCATATGACATTTAATAAAGGCATAAGTATGTGTAAATCTCTTCAATCCATAATGAATAAGAAGGAGAAATATATTATTGAACAAACATAAGAATCAACCAGTTCTAGAACTCTAAATTGGTATGATTTTGAGCAAGAAAATATCAAAAGAAATTATTAAGAGTTAAAGGTTAAAGAAAAGCATTCATTTAATCCAAACAAGGAAAGTTCAGTAAAGAAAATATTTCTCATCAGGGATTTGTAACCAGTTATTATACATTCTTATCATTTAGTACTTCTTACATTTTTATTTGAATAGTCCCTATTTTTCTAAAACATGATGCTTATGTTAGAAATAAGTGTTGGGTCCCAAGTCAGTAAATTTTAGTTACATCTCTGTGTTGTGAGGCAGGAGATAAGCCTATTTAAAGGGTACTTTAATTTGAAAGCGGATGTCCACCAATGACCAGCAGAGATGGACCATTACAGTCTCATCTGTTCATACCCCTTACTCTTAGGGACACTCAGCTACCGTGTGGCATCCTCAGCAAAGGCTGATCATTGCACGTTCGTCGAGACAGAAGGCGTGTCTGAAGACGGCATAGAGCTGGCAGTCAGGTGCCCAGGGGTACGATCCAAGCCAGGACCTTCGGGAAGTCCTAGATGTCAACTTTCCTCATCATAGCAGTGAGGATATGTAGGCCAAGATTATCATGAAAGTTTTGGAAAGCACTAAACATATATTCTCTAAAGATCGACCTGATACTTATAATCTATTCTTCTCTAGAAGATAAAACAAAGGGAGAAATCATTAAAAGAAACAGGACACCTAAAATGAAGAAAGCAGATGTGGGAGGAGCCCAGTGAGTTGTCAAAAGTATTTATTAAAATTGTTTATTTATTTTTCTGCCATGATAATTATTCTAAAGAGGAACTCATACAAGAACTGGTGATCTTTTTCTCTAATATAATATTTCTGATAAAGCCTGATTTATAGAGTTATTAAAAATTTACTCTGGTTTACAAGATGTTCTTAAATTTTTCATCAGCTCTTCCAAAAACATATAATAACACAGGGAGCGGCAGTATGATCACTCTCCTAGACCGCAGAAGCCCAAGTAATTTGCTCCAGATGTTTACCAAGCATAAATGTTAAATTAACGTCTCTTTCTGAGATGGTAGTAATAAGGTGGTGTTAGGGCTCAGTCATCTCCAAAACTGACGTTACTCCCATGTCTGATTCCTGGGCTGGGATGACGCAAACAGCTGTGGGCTGGAGCAGCCGGGGCTCCTGGAATAGACGTCTTTATCCCTAGGTCGTTTCCCTGTGTGATCTCTTAAATGTGGCAAGTTCAGGGTAATTGAACATCTTACGTGTTGTCTCAGGACTTCAAAACTCAAAAATGCAGAGAGAGAGAAAGAGCTTAATTTTAAAGGCCAAGCAAAAGTTGGCAGAAGCTTAGGTTCAAAATCTCACACCATCATTTCTATAAAGCTCACTCAAATTGAAGGGAAGGTCAACTAATTACAGTGTGTTAATAGAGGAATGCTACTATCACATAGGAAGAGCCATTCTTTGACAATACAAATTACCAAGCTCACAACTCTTTGGCCATAACTGGGCATATGACCTCATCCAGTCAGAGGAGGCTTTTTCTAAGGCAGAGATATGTGCTGAGTCTCACTAATACTCACCTGACAAGCTTCACAGCCTTCTTTTACGCGGTATTGTTATCCTGGGCTCATGCCTTGTTGGTTGGGCTTTAGGGAGTTGTGCTTTAATAGTTTTGTTGTTTGTTTGTTTGTTTGTTTTTGTCTTGTGACTGACACTCATAATGAAAAGTATCCACCTAAGTAAAATTTGTGTTTCCATTAGCCATAGTGATAGTGTTGAGAATGTTATTCATCACACACATCATGGTCTCCAGAAAACTTCTCGTGAGTTATATTTTTCACATTAACACCAGTGGAAAACTTCTCTCTATTTAAGAACTGGCAGGCCTCCTCCTTTCTAATAACTAGAACTATGCCATTTATTATGTTCTCCTTCAACTCTGATGCCAGGAATTTCCGAGCTAGTTCTGACATAAACTGTACTGACTATGCTGACAACCACAAAAGCTAGCAGACTACCTCATTCTTTGTGTTTTCTTAGCATTGTTGTTTCCTCATTTGCACAGTCTCTGCAAAGGAATGGCACATAGATATATTCAATACATAAAAAACATAAGGTAGAATGTCCTTCAGCATAAAAAGAACAAGCACACATCTTGGAAGAATACTTTCCTTGGGTGAGTTGTTAGAACATTATGCTGAAGGAGAAAAGCCATTCACAAAAAGTTACCTACTGCAGGACACGTCCATTACATAACATTCTTGAAGCCACAGAATGATTCACTTTGTCAGGGAGTAGGGTGGTGGAGGGATGGGTAAGGGTGTGACTACAAAGGGGTGGGTCAAGAGAGATCTTCATGGGCTATGCCTATAGCTCAAAGGAGTAGGGTGCTGGCCCCACCCCTGGAGGTGGTACGTTGAAACCCAGCCCCAGCCAAAATCTGCAAAAAAAAAGAGAGAGAGAGAGAGAGATCTTCATGGTGAAGGAATAGTCCTGTATTTTGATTATAGTGATGCTTGCATGAATATACACAAGTAATAAAATGACATAAAACTTTGCACACAAGTCATACCATTATAATCAATTTTCTGGTTTTGGTATTATACTCTAATTACGTAAGATGTAACCATTGAGGGAAACTGCATACATGGGATATTCTTTGCCATCCTGATAACTTCCTGTGAATCTATAATTAATACAAATTTTTTAAAAAAATGTTAAGTCATCTAACTACCTCCTACAATCACAGTGAACAGTCTCCTTAATATCAACACCGTCCATCAGAGAGTTTTTACAGTTAAGGGAGTAAACGGAAAATCTCCATACCTTCTGCTCAATTTGGCTGTGAACATAAAACTGCCCTATAAAAACAAAGTCTATTAAGGAAGAGTCATCAGCCTGTCCATTTTACATGGTAATTTTATTGTATATAAATTATACTTCAAACAATCAATACTGATTTTAAAAATAAACATCACAGTCACTAACTACTACGTAGTAGATTAACTGGTTACACTGATGAGCTCTTGGAGGGAACCTAGATGTGAGTGCTCTAAGAAAACAAGGCTGCCAACAAGTAAGAAGCTTGCCATTTGGTTGGTCAAACCATCTCACGAAAAGACCCAAAGCCATTTACACTCAGCCCACTTGTGTAAATGAATGTAGTGCTGACAGCATAAAATGTAATTGATCAGCCCCGATCAGCTGGGGTTTATGGTCAGGCTACAGGACGATAGAAGTGCAAATAAGCGGAAAGGGAAGCCCTCAGAGAGAAAACAAAATGATTCAGCTGCCAGCCAGCAGCGCCATGGCCGGGAGCCAAGCAGAAATGCCGGTGTGCACAGGCCCTCCAGACCCTCCAGAAATGCTAGTGTGCACAGGCCCTCCAGACCCTCCAGAAATGCGAGTGTGCACAGGCCCTCCAGACCCTCCAGAAATGCGAGTGTGCACAGGCCCTCCAGACCCTCCAGACCCTCCAGAAATGCGAGTGTGCACAGGCCCTCTAGACCCTCCAGAAATGCGGGTGTGCACAGGCCCTCCAGACCTGTACACCAGGTAGGCAGGCACAGACAGCTCGTAAATAAAAGGGGCTGGTGCAGAACCCCGTGTCCCCTATCACTGATGGTTGTACATGAGGAGCATTTCACTTGCCCAGCCCCGAGGTGAGGGGAGGCCATGCTCACACCCAGAGGGTTCATCCACATTGGAGCAACACACCAGTTAAATCTGGGGATGACATTACTATGTCATTTTTAAGCTATCTCCAACCACCTTATTTAAAACACTGCTTGTTAATGGGCTGTTCAGAGAGATTATCCGAAACTTCTGAGGGCGAGCATTGTATCTGCTGCCTTGGTGGACCTGAAACCATCTGCTTCTGAGCAGCACCGAGTCATGCTTCTGGGAGCTGCTCAGTCAGCACAGATGAAAACGTCCTGGCTAGATTTGATTTCTGAAGAACAGGCTTCAAACACAGGAAAACGCAGTGCTATGTTTCTCCAAGTGTAGCCCTCAGGCTCCAGGGACACCCAACGTCAAACCTAGACCTCAGGCCCAGCCCTGCTGACTCTCAGGAGGTGGGGCCTGGACACGGGTGTTTGACAGGAGTCCAGGGTACTGTGTATGCTGGGAACAGCTGGGAGAGTGCAGTGGAAAGCTGTAGATTGATCAAAAGCCTGTCCACAAATAATGCTTACTGTCCTCTATTTCAAGCTGGAGATAACCACTAGAACAAACTAGATAATTTGTTCTTTTCTCCCCGATGTTACAGGGACCAAACTGGAGGTAGGTGAATGAAAACAGAGGACCAGCCAGGGTCCTTCTTTCACCCCAGGGGGTGATTGGCTCCTGTGTGACGTAGTATTGCTAGATTCTGAAAACTCCTGAAAGTGCACATGGTTCCTAAGAAACTAGTAATGTAATTCTAGAAGCCCACATTTGTTTCCTTAGATACATAACACTGTGCAAACAATTTGGTTGCAATTCTGAGGCCGTGGTTTCACAGTTACTTGATTAAACCAGGGTGCCTTTCTTCTAAGAAGGAGATGGCCTGATAGCATTTGAAGGTTTTTGCAAGTACCCCAAGTGAAAATTACAACCTCGCCTGCTTGTAGTGGTATTTTTAGCTGAGTCCTCCTGCTTATAAATGTATTTTCATATATTATTCTCATAACATTCTCCTCATGATCACAGAGCCTTCTTTTTTGACTAAGATAATACACAGTTTTCTGAGACAGAAGAAAAAAAGCAAAAAAGAAAAACATCACATTTAGCTTTTGAGAAAAATGTGTCATCAGCAAGTATGATGCCTCTAAATTATTGATAAGAAATATTTCCACAAACCGAGAGCTTTCCTTAAATTTGAGTGTCCCTCCCAAATCCCTTACACCTTTGATAAGTGAGCCAAGCTTACGGGCAAGAGAGAAACAGACCCAAGCTACGAGATTCAAAGCAAGCAAGAAAGAAAGCCGGAAAATGCTGATGAATCACTGTGTATTCTAAAAGGGTGAGGTCATGCATTTTTCCCATGAATAGCTATCTCCCTTTTTACTATGGACTACATCATCCATTTTATTTGGGATTATTTTGTTTGGGTGTCAGGGATATTCGTTCCTGTGACCAGCCCTCCCCCCACCATAGAAACCAACATTTTATCTATAAACACAAGACACTGTATCCTTTGAAGCAGGTAGCCCCAAAGCCGCTCAGCTGTTGCCCTTGACCTCAAGAGAACTTTTATTTTTTTCTCCACTTCTCAGCCCCGATTCTATTTTCATGCCAATATGACATTGCAGGCTTTCTTATGAAGGGTTTACTGGTTGTGCTGAATTGGCCAAATTGTACCAAATATTTGATATACTCTATTTAATGTGTGTCGTGTTGAACCATAAGGAGGTCCTTTTGTGGAAGGCATTGCCCTTGATAGAGCAGGCAGCTTAATCTAAATGAGTTTAAATATGTATAAAAGTATGTGGGCGCTGATATTAGGAAGCATTAATAAATTAGAAAGTTTTATCTTGCTCTTCTATTTTTAGCTTTACAACTAAAATAGAAGCAAAGCAAAACAAAGTGATTTATTCGATAAAAATGGTAGTTATTTATCAATATGCATTCCTTATGAAGAGAAAGTGTGACACTTTTAAAACAGTACAGAAAACTTGATTTTTTCCTTCATTTTAATTTGGGAATTAAAAAAAGGTACAAAGAGAAGCAAACTAACTGAAAGAAACAACCATGATTATAATGACCTGTCCTAAATAGAAATTTAGACCATGGATTCTGCTAACATTCCATAAATATTGGCATTTTTAAGGCCACATACTTTTGTTTTGGGAGTAATGAACTTCTGGTATTGTAAAAATCAAAGTAGCTATTTATTCTGTGACCTCATATGAACCAGAGCAAAATGGTTGGTTATAAATGATGTACGTAAATACACTTGTTTCTTCTTTCCTGCCACTTTCCAATACATTTTGAAGACCTCACAACACGTACAAAACACATCTATTATCATTAAATAATTGCAAGGTGAAGTTCAAAGCTAATTTTGAAAATAATATTATCTTCTCTGGATATATAAATGATTGGGTTGATGGGTTCAGTTATTTTCACTCTACAGAAATGCAAGGGACTAAAATAATAATTTCATTTTTGAAAGTTGATTTCAAACTAAAATAGAAATAAATGTAGTTTTCTGTTATGAAAGTCATTTTTCAAAGTTAAACTGCAAAGATCACCGAGAGATCATTTTAATAAATTCTAACGGTCATGTTATTCAGGATGTCTTTCATATTCTTGTCCAGGTCCATGCATCACCCTCCCCAGCATTCCTTGGTGCTGTAGAAGGCTGAACTTTATGGACCACGTCATTGGTCCATCTTGCCCTGTGGCGTCTCAGTGAGTTTGGTCAGTGAGAAGCAATGGGAGTTAATAGATAAAGAATGTGGCCAGGGTACATATTCTGGGCACCATCTTCCTTATCAGGTGGCTGTAGGTCAGCTGTGTCCCTCAGACAAGGGTCACAGTGCTTCCTGGGAAGTCCTATCTACCTTCTCCCAGGTTCTGGTGACACCTGTCTGTCTACCTAGTGAAGGCACAGCTGCTAGCCCCGCATGGTTCCTCCATTTTTGTTTTCTCTAAACCCTAAGCACACCATGTCTAAGGAAAAGGATAGTTTTGTTTAAAATGAAAGATCTGCCTGTTTCTGCCAGAACCTTAATGTGGCACCTTGACTGATCTAAGTTCAAGCTGCTTTCTGAAGGAGTTCAAGAAACAGATTACAAAATTTGCGTCAGCTCCAGTTTACTTTTTCTTTATTCTCAATAACCCAAGGATATTTACCAAAAATTAGCTGTGTTTTTAAGTGAAATTGTGTTGCTGTTTTGACAAACGTGTATTCACCATAGTTAGCATCACTGTAATAGTTTTATAAAACAAACTGGATTGCTTTGGTGAAAGAAAAAAATTAAATGACTATGGAGCAGAGTTGTAAAAGCACAAAATACACAACATAATCTTCAAAGTACATAATATAGTTAGAAAAATTAGCTTTTCTGTCTGTTCAAGTATCTGCTTCATGCAGAGGGCAAGAAATGTTTTCTTCTTTTTTATTTTTTTAATCTTTTTAAAAAATTAAATCATAAACACATAGATCACGTATACATGAATGCATGTACTGGGTACAAAGAAGTGTTTTCTTCATTGCTCCATTCCAAGAACCTAACAGAGATTGGTTCATGGTAGATTTTCAATAAATGTGTTGAATTTATAAAGAAACCAATGTTTATTTTATTTTCTTATATATTAAATGATTGAAAATAATAACCAAAAAGTGTAAAGTCTTATAACTACTTTAAATAAGATAATATTTTTTTTAAAAAAATTCAATTATTTTTAATAATCTTAATCCATTTGCATTGTTATAAATGAAATATCTGAAGCTGGGTAATTTATTTATTTATTTGAGACAGAGTCTCATTATGTCACCCTTGTTAGTGGCGTCACAGATCAGAGCAACCTCAATCTCTCAGGCTTAAGCAATTCTCATGCCTCAGCCTCCCACGTAGCTAGGACTACAGGTACCTGCCACAACGCCCAGCTATTTTTTTTTGTTGTAGTTGTCATTGTTGTTTACCAGGCCCTGGCCAGGTTTGCAACAACCAACCCGGGTGTAGGTGGCTGGTGCCCTAACCATGAGCTATGGGCACCAAGACAGAAGCTGGGTAATTTATTAAAAAAAAAAAAAGAGGGGGGCAGCACCTGTGGCTCAAAGGAGTAGGGTGCCAGCCTCATATGCCAGAGGTGGCGGGTTCAAACCCAGCTTCGGCCAAAAACTGAAAAAAAAAAAAAAGAGGTTTATTTGGCTCATGCTTCTGCTGGTGTACAAGAAGCATTGAGCCATCATCCTCTACTAGTGAGGGCTTTAGGGAGCATTCAATCATGGCAGAAGGTGAAGGGGAAGCAGGGAAGTAGGTGTTTCACATGCCAAGAGAAGGAAAGAGTGAAAGAAGAGGGATAAGGCTCTTTTAAAAAGAAAAGCAACAAGGAATTCATGAGAGATCCACCCCCATAACCCAAAGTCCTCACATCAGTTTCTCCCTCTCCAAACATTAGTGATCACATTTTAACATGAGATTTGGAGAGACAAATATGTTATACTATATCAATATCTATCTGTGCTAGATCTATATATAATTTTATTACATTAGTATTAGACAAAAAAAAATTTAATTGAGTCATTGGATTTAATGTCCCCACTTTGATTTCCAGAATAGAATAATTGGACCTCACACTTGAAATAGTTCAATAAGAACTTGAATGTAGAATTTGAAAATCTTTAGAATTTGAGAATTGAGCCCAAGAAATTCTAAGTGAATCATACAAGATCACAGTTGATTCAAAATTTAAATACTTCCCAGTGTTACAGGAAGGTGTAAAACATTGCATTTTCATACATGGTATTCTAGAGAATTCCAGTTGTCTCATGGACTAAGCGTGAGAGCTACACTCTGAGAAGTAGGAACCCCTTGAGTAAAAAGGGCTGTTGAAAGTACAGAATATCCTGTGGGGCAAGGCAAGGACATAGGATGAGGGGGCTGGCTTATCCACGTCACTTCCCCAGATCTGCATGGCATGAACAGATGATTGGTTGGTTCCTGGGTAGATTCACAGCATGAGCAGATGATTGGTTGGTTTCTGGGTAGATTCACAGCATGAACAGATGATTGGTTGGTTCCTGGGTTGATTCCCAAAGACTTCAAATGCGGATTGATTTCTGTAGACTGCTAAGTAGTAAGTTAAGAGATTTCAAGATGTGGGAGTATTAAGACAGAAGATGCCAGAAGCAGTACCACTCAGGGAAAGAGGAAGCCAAGTTACCCTTGCTTGCTCTGTTACTCCTTGTCCTTCTGCCCCTCCTTTCTTTGGTAACTCTAATAACTTTATCCTTTTTTACTAAGTCCTCTCAGTTCCTCACTTTCCCTCTTCTGACTGATATCCTACTTTTCATCAGGATGTTATCAGAGCTGAGCTGTTTTCTTCTCTTGATCACATAGTATCTATTTCTTTAACTGGTAGACTGGCAAATTGAATTCAATTTATGTCAAGCAGCTCTTGTTGAAGGCCAGCAATTTTATTAGGAATAAGTCACAGTTGCTAATTTCAGTGACATGAAAATATAGATGAAGGTTTGAGACAAGCAAATAATGGTTCTTCAGTTTCCTTAAATAAGGATAGATTTCTTGACATCTATGGGAGTTACTAAAGCATATTGAACAACTATTTACCACAGAACAGTTATATGGTAAGAGATTTTGATTGTTTCACAATTTTCAGAAGAAAAAAAAGTTCTTTAAAGAGGATAAAACTAGCCTAGACAAAGACTTGCATTCCGTGCTTCCAAATTCATAGATGATTAGCTAATTACTATTTTTCTTTAAAAATACTGTTAGATTTAAAACCAAAATACAGTATTTAGTCATACAAATTTGAAGGAGGAATTCAAGATGGCTGACCAGAGCCATCAGCTACCAGATAAGAAGGAAAAGTTTTAGATGGGATATGTAAATTAAATGATCCAAACTGACCAAATTAAGTTATACAACTGTTATGTACCCATAATATTTGTAAGTAAATAAATAATGAAAAACAAACAGAAATCAAATTAACCAGAATCAAGTGAAAAAAATTAATTTATCCAGGTGTGATGATTCACACCTATAATCCTAGCACTCTAGGAGGTTGTAGTGGGTGGATTGCTTGAGCTCACAGGTTGGAGACCAGCCTGACCAAGAGTGAGACCCCTATCTCTACTAAAATTAGAAAAACTGAGGCAAGAGGATCACTTGAGCCAAAGAGTTGGAGGTTGCTGTGAGCTATGATGCCACAGCATTCCACCCAGGGCAACAGCTTGAGAATCTGTCTCAAAAATAAAATACAATAAAATGAATTTATCAAAATGAAACAAAAGCAGATAAAATATGGGGTACTCTAGAATTTCTTCCTTTCTTTTTTGGTTTGCCAAAATTACATTATACAACATAATCTGCGAATCACTCACTAACTTTATTGGTGTCCAATTTGAACCCAAATCAAAATGATTAGCATAAGTCATCCATACTTTTCTTTTGAGTTTGCGAATCCCACTAAAACAAAACAAACACAAGACATTAAAAAGACGTATAAACTTAAGTCTAACCAAAAATATATAAAGAAAGAAAACATTTCTTTATTAAACAGGCGTGAAAATAATCAGATTCTGTTCACATTCTGTTCATTTTCTTCAACAAATATATACTAATTTTCTGCTTTGGCTGCAACTATTTTAAGGAATAAAAAAGTATCCCTTCCTCTTCACTTTAGAGAATCTAGGGTTTGTGGTAGAAGTTTAGCATATCTAAACCTACCCAAATGACTATATCCTATGCTACTTTAAAATAGTTTATCAGCTGGAATGGAAAATAATTTCTAAACCATTCCTGGTTATTTATCTTTTTAATATTTCCCTGATACACTAAATATTATTACAATATTTTCACATATAGTATATATTAATCTATATAACACATGTTATTGGGAAAACATTTTTACTAGTAAGAATATATGCAAACTAATTATTTCTCATTATTTTTCTTTCAAAATTTTAATAAATTATTGTTTCTCATTGAGAAAATAGTTCTTATCCTCTTGAGAAGTGAAATTGTTACTTTGTTTCTGTCTGAATTCAGGGAATCATTTTTCCTAGGTAAAATAAGTATTTTTCTTACATATGTCATATCCTAAAGCCATATATTAATTTGTTGAATTCCATATCTCACCTACTGGGATATAATGGAATGAATTATTATTGAAGTGAAAAAAACTGTTAAGATGGGCTGATGGCCATTGTCTTAAATATCACTTTTTCAACAGCAAGGGTTACACCTGGAAACTGTTTGTCATAGCCAAAAAGGCAGGGCTCCTTGGGATGTGGTTCATCAGAATGACTAATACAAAGTCGCTTTTCTCATAAATCTGCCTATTCTCCTACCATCTGTTATTTGCATTTTTCCAGAAAGTTAAAAAAGTACTAATGGAATGTTTTGACCCAACTGCAGTTAAATTCACATGGTTTACTACTCTATTGGTTCCCAAGATGACATTTTATCCAGGCCTACAGCGGGTATTGCATCAGAATATCTTCGACAATGGGAATTCCAGGTGAGACATCTAGAGGCAAAATGTGGAACTGCTTCAGAATTTAACTGACTGTAGCAGTGTTTTGATAGACGTCAATTTTGAGTTAAAAAAAGCAAGTCCTAATAGCCTATGTACCCATAACTAAACGACCACCTTCTGTTCAACTCATAAACCTTGACATGATTTAGTTCCCAGCATAGCATATGTGTGAGTTTAACAGTTTTCTTTAAGATTTGCAGTGATTCGCTGAAATGATTTGTATAGATTTCATACTATTAACCCCAAAGAAGATGCTCGTTTCTGATTCAAAACAAATATGCACTTACAGAACACACATTATGCATTATGTTTGGACCTGCACAAGAACATTTGAGTTTGGGCAAATGCAAGGTAGTTCCTGCTCAAAGTCATTAGTCTAAATGACGTTTTATCCAAGACACATATAACATTGGTTAAAAACAAAATAGCAACAACAACGCTGTTCATCCTACTATGTATGAGAAACTGTGCTGGACCCTGAATATATAGAGGCAAAAAAAAAACGTCAGTTACAGTCTCTGATCTCATGAAACTTACAATCCAATGTGAGGAGAGAAAGACTTTTAAAAGCAACAACAGAATGTATGATTACAAATTATGGGAATTGTATGAAGGAAAACAGAATATAACATACAGAGCTATAAAGCTTCATTGACAATTTTGACGTGAAAGGCTTCTGGTGATCAATCACAATCATTCACATGTATAGAATATAAAATCCAAGGAAAGGGACTTGCCCAAAGACATGTAGCTAGTAAATGACAAACATCAAATTAGACAAAAAAAAAAAAAAAAAAAAAGATTGATATTAAATTTTATTTTCTCTTAAGAGAAGGGGGCTTGTAAGTTTTTATTATTTTTAAATTGATATATAAGAGATGTATATATTCAGGATACGTGTGGTAATTTAACGCATTCTTATAATTAGTAAAGACCAAATAAATCAGTGTAATTGGGATATCTGTCGGCTTAAATATTTGTCTTTTGGAATGTTAGAAACATTTAAATTATTCTCTTTTAGCTACTTTTAAATATGTAATAGGTTATCATAAACTATATTTACCTTGATGATCTATGAAACATTTGGTCATATTTTTTCTATACAAATGTACATCTGTACACATTAATCAACCTCTCTTCATTCTCTCCTCCCCTCTGCCCTTCCCTGCTTCTGTCATTTTGATATGTATTAATAACCATCCCAACTGTGATGAGATGATATTTCCTTGTGGTTTTGATTTTTTATTGTTTGGGGTTCATTGAGGGTACAAAGAATTAGTTTACATTGATTGCTTTTGTTAGATAAAGTCCCTCTTATAATTGTGTCCCATCCCCAAGAGGCGAGCCATACACCATGACCCCTATCCCACTCCCTTTCTTCAATTTCTTTCATTAATTTTTTATTATTTTTCTGGTATAGCTGTTGTATTTCTTTGATTAAATTTATTCCTAGGTATTTTATATTCCTTATAGCTATTGTAAATGGGATTGATTACTTGATTTCTTTTTCAGATTGTTCACTGTTGACACGTATCGATGCTTCTGATTTTTATAGGTTGATATTATATCCTGCAACCTTACTGAATTTGTTTATCAGCTCTAAGAGTTATTTTCTGGAGTCTATGGGTTTTTCTAAATATAAGATCCTATCGCCTGTGAACAAGCCTAATTTGATGTATTCCCTTTATTTCTTTCTCTTACCTAATTGCTTTGGCTGAGACTTCCAGGATCATGTTGAATAAAAGTGGTGAAGGTTGGCACCCTTGTCTTGTTCCAAATCTTGGAGAAAATACTTTCAATTTTTTTCCTGTTTAGTACAGTGTTAGCTGTGGGTCTGTATTATTTTGGGTTGTGTTCCTTCTATACCAGTTGTGGAGGGATTCTATTATTAAGGAGTGTTGAGTTGTATTAAATTCTTTTCAGAATTTATTGAAATAATTGTATGCTTTTGTTCTTGGTTCAGTTAATGTGATGTATCACATTTACTGACTTATGTGTACTGAGCCATCCGCACATCTGGAGGATGGATCCCACTTGATCATGATAAATAAGTTTTTAATGTGTTGTTGAATTTGGTTTGCTAAAATTTCATTAAGATTTTTGCATCTTGTTCATCAATGTTTGCCTGTAGTTTTTTTTTTTTTGGGGGGGGTGTCTTTGTTGGGTTTTGGTAGCAGAGTAATTATGGCCTCATAGAATGGGTTTAGAAGTGTTCCCTCCCTCTTAAATTTTTTCAAAGACTTTGAGTAGAATGGTATAGTTTTTTAAAATGTTTATTGGAATTCAGCAGTGATGCTATCAATGGTCTTGGTGAGAGACTTTTTTTTTTTTGAATGTGAGAGACTTTTTGTGACAACTTGGGTCTCAATAATTTCATTATTGCTTAGTTGATATTTTCTATTTCTTCATGAATCAAGCTTGGTAGGTTGTACATGTCCAGAAATTAATCCATTTCTTCCAAGTTTTCTAGTTTGTTGGCCTGCAGTTATTTTATGAAAACCCAAGACTTCTGGGTATCTGGCTGTTCACCTTGATCTCACTTCTTCTAGTGTAGAAGTGATGAGTTAAGAAAAAAATTGCCCACACCTTCGTTGCTGAGCAGATTGGACGGAGAAGCATCTCAGATATGAATGTCCATTTCTCTTACCATCTGTTCATAGATTTTTCACTGCTTTTTTCCCCAAGAAACTGTCCCTTCTCATATTTGAGGTCTGGAACATTGCTGGCAATAATCTTGGCCCCGTATATTTGGTTTGGTTTTCTGTGGGTGTAGTAAAGCCAGCTTGCTTCCACACTACCATTTGGAACTGAAACCAAGAGGCAGTTTTACCCCCCAAAATAATATTCTATCAAATTTCAGTGAGGTTTGACTTGCTTAGCTTTGCTGGGGAGAAATGAGATCAGAACAACAGTAAAGGAGAAAATCTGTTTTGGTTTACAAATGCCAAAAGAGAAATGAATTTAGTCATTCTTTTCAGGAGGTCATATCAGTCAGGATAGTTGGTTTTTTAAATTTATATATTTTTTATTTCAGATTAATATGAGAGTACAAATGATTAGGTTATACTGTTTCCATTTGTTAGGGAAATTCCAAGTTGTAGTTGAGCTCTTCACCCAAAAGGTGTGCCATATACTCTTACAATACGCCTACTAGGTGAGAGCTTACTAATCTCCCTCCCTCCCATCACTACCTTGTCCTCGCTCTTCCCACCCCCCTTGACTTTGTGTTTTTCTCTCATGTGGATGTGAAATAGTTTATCTATTGGTTCTATATTAGTATTGAGTACATCAAATACTTGCTTTTCTCTTCCTGTGATACTTTACTAAGGACAATGTTCTTTGATACTATCTAGGATAATAAAAGATGTAAAGTCTCTATCTTTTTATGGTTGAATAGTATTCCATGGTGTGTGTGGGATTTGTGTATATGTGTGTGTGTGTGTGTATATATATCACAGTTTATTCACCATTCATGAGTTGATGGGCACTTGAGTTGATTCCACATCTTGATGATTGTAAATTGAGCTTCGATAAACTCTAGTGCAAATGTCCTTATGGTAAAATGATTTTTTTTTCCTTCTGGGAAGATACCCATAATGAGATTGTGGAATAAAATGGAATGTTCACTTTTAGCTTTTTGAGAATTCTCCATACTTCCTCCCCAAAAGGCTGTAATAGTTTGCAATCCCACCAACAGCGTAAGAGTGCTCCCTTCTCTCCACATCTGCACCAGCATCTGTAGCTTTGGGACTTTGCGACTTTGCGATGTGGGTTGTTCTCACGTGATATCTCAAGGTGGTTTTGGTTTGCATTTCTCTGATGATTAGGAACAAGGACCATTTTTTTCATGTATTTGTTGACCATTCGTTTGTCTTCTTCAGAGAAGGCTCCGTTTGTGTCTCTTGCCCACTTACAGATTGGATGTTTTCGTCTTTTCTTGTTGATTAGTTTGAGTTCTCTATGGATTCTAGTTATTGACCTTTTGTCAGGTTTCTTATTTTTAACTTATTTTTACGGTCCTAAAGTTTTAGTACAATACAATAAGAAAAGTGTATGTTTCTTTGTCATGTGCTACGTGCTCCATTGGTGGCCTGTGCCTCTGTGGTGTTTCATCTTCATTTCTGGTACCCAATCAAATGGAGAAGGCTATTAACTGAAAGACCATAAGTAGTGTTGACAGGAAAAGAACAGGCTTAGTGGACCATGTGCTGGCTTTTGAAACTTAAACTCAGAAGTGTTACATGTCATTTCTGCTCACATGGTCAGTCCATGGTTTCAAGTGAATACAGTCCTCTTGCCAGGAGAGAACCAATTAAAGGAGAGTAATAAGTACTACCTACCACATAACTGGATTATGTCCCTTTTTTATACAAAGAGTCTAAGGGATACACTATTTTAGTGAAAGGAACAAAAGAGTGAAGGTTAGTGACAGGTGTGTGGATTGATTCTTGACTTAAAATTTATTACTCCCTTAATTTAAATTTATTTTCTCCTGCTGCTATATTACTCCTTTGTGTATGGACAGCCCATCCTTTCTACTCTCATTCCTTGAGATCTGAGCCCCATCTCCACCTTTAAGACTGAAATACACATTTTACAGGAGGTCTAAACCAATCATTGCTTCATAGTCTCCTGGTCCCAAAATTCATTTCAGACTCAATCTACAGCTTATTTTGTTTTATGGGAACCACAGGTAGATGGAAACATGAAATAAAAATAAATTTTCTGCTAGACTTGGACCTTGAGGGATGTGAAGCACGGTCTTCTAGGCAGTCACTTTGCTCATCCTCAGAGTTCAAGAGTGAAGCCCAGCACGGAAAAGAAGGGGTTATCAATCTGAGATGTGTAGAGAGTCACATTATTTATGACAATGTTTGAGACCCCAAATTAACCTGTTCCTGAAGACAGCACTCCTTGTGAGCTTTCTAGTGATTAAGATATTATCGTTTTTGTAAATAATTTGATTTAGGCTTTCAACATTTGCAACTTGAAAGACATATTGCAGATTTTGAGAAACTTATTCTGAGTCTATATTTACTCAGGAGGAGGGAATGAGATGATGAAGTAGGTGGGATTCAGATTTAGCATTCAGTAATTCCATAATCCAAGACACTTCATTCTATGATTAGGATCTTAGTAAAAGGATATCCATGTTTACGTCTAATTGGAATTAGATTTTAAGCACTTCTGTAACAGTGTTGGTGACCAATACAGCTCTTTTTCACAGCATGGCAGCTTTATAACATGCATACTTTATAATCACCCTCAAGCATTAGGGAACTATTGCACACACACCAAAAAATCTGCTCATATAGTTTACATTGGTTTTGAACCTTTAGTTTGAGAGGTCAGTGGGAACAATTGCCCCCCACATGCCTCTTTCCCTAGTAGGGCTCTGTATGGTTCAAACTATTATCTGGGAACATCATTTCTGTTCCAGCATGGGTCATTCTCTAGCTTCTCATTTTGTGGTTTCAGTCAGCAAGTGTTTTAAAAAATCATCTCTGGTATCTTCACCTTGGTCATTGTTACTTTAGGCACCAGAGAGTGGTCTACTTGGGTCCTCATTTTTCTTCACAGTCTAGTCTAATTCTGAAATATCTGAGTATGTATGGAAGGTGTAAGGCATTTCTTACCAAGTTTCACTCAAAATTAGGAATGGTAATTAGCCCAAATGGGTCCCATACATCGTAATTGATTTCTTAGAGCTTATTCCTAATAAAGTCATGTCAACACCGTCTAAATCCCAGAAAGCATAAGATCATGAACCAAGGAAACAAGTTTCCTAGATCTTTATTATTCTAAGTGCTCAAGACTTTTCAGTTATCAAGTATTAGTTTAATAAAAAAAATTTTGTGTGTTTGTTCTGGTTTTTCTCATGGTATATACAAAGAGTTATCCTGTGATGTCTCCTTCAAGCTTCTTATGCCATAACTCACTCTCAACTTTATAATAAAACAATTCAATGGGGAAAAAGAAAGTTTTCACTTTTTTTGTTTGCTTGTTTTTGTTTCTTTGTTTGCTTGGTAAGACTTCAGCCTGTTGCCTGGACTAGAGTCCAGTGGCTCAAGCTTCTGGACTCAAGTGTTGCTCCTGCCTCAGCTTCTTGAATAGCTGGGACAATAGGTATGTGCTACCACACCTGGCTAACTTTTCAGTTTTTCTAGAGATGGGGTCTCACTCTTGCTCAGGGTAGATTTTTTGGTTTTCTAGGGAAAATGTTTGATTCAGCATTCTGAGATTACTGAGAAACAGCTTGATCATACTAATTAAGAAAAAGAAAGCCCAAATGACCTAGTTATGAATCCATAAATAATATTTTCAATTTGTAATGAAAGACTTCAAATTATAAGAGTTGACTCTTGAACCACATGGAGTTAGGAGTACTGAATTCTTACACAGTTGAAAATTGACACATAATATTTGGGTCCCCCAAACCATAACTACTAATAGCCTACAATTGACCAAAATCTTTACCAATAACATAAACAGCCAATTATCCATTATTTTGCACTTATATATAATATATTGTATTATTATCATAAAGTAAGCCAGAAAAACTGTTATTTAAAAAAATCAGAAGGAAGAGAAAATATATTTACTGTTTATTGAGCGGTATTTGATCATCAGAAAGGTCTTTATCTTCACTGTCTTCATTGTAGGTAGGCTAAAAAAGAGAAAGTAGGGGCAGAGGAATATTAGGTGAAAGGCCTATGTACCTCTGGCCAAAGAAGCTGTGAGAGAGCAGTGAAAAGACTTTATGCAGGCATACTTGTGAGAAACTGAGGCAGAATCCCATATGGCCAGGTTGGTTACAGGCATAAAAACCTCCCGACCTAAGGTAGGCCTAGTTGGTTGCAGGCATAAACCCTTCCGACTTAATGCCCACATGGGAGTGGCTTGCAAACAAGTTTTCTGTACATCTTAGAAATTTCTTAATTATGCCTTGCTGAAAATTGAAGTAACTGCCTCCAAAGGGTGAGGCCAGCAGGGTAGGTATTCAATTCACCTTTGTCCCCCAAGCCTCAGGCTTCATCAGATAAGAACAAAAGAAGTAATGGCTGACAACATGTTCTCCATTAAGGTATGTTAAAGGGATTACGATCAAAAGGACTATGTTAGATAAAGTGATATGAGTTAAACCGTGGATTACTAGGGAGGAGCTGCTCAGGAGATACTCACAAGATGTTTATTCATGAGATAGATTTTGGATTGTAATGAATATTAATGATCATTGGTGTACAGTGCTCATGTGCAGAGGGATTGTAGTGAATATTAATGAGATACAGTGCGCATGTACACAAAGGACATATAAGCCAGGAGAGAAAGAAACAAACTTGTCACATGCCTGAGAGAGCTGTGAACCCCTTTATTTAAATATACAATTTCAATATGCGGGTTTATACTTCACAGAACCGCTTCTCCATGAGACCCTAACGGCAACAGGGAAGAAGAAAGTTCATGTATAAATGGACCCACACAGTTCAAACGTGTGTTCAGAGTCAACTGTGGAGTCATGTATTCCTTAACACTGGAATATATTCTAAGACTTTCATCCTTAGGCAACTCCATGGTCGTATGAACATTACAGAGTGTGTTTATACAAACCTGGGGAGGACAGCCCACTGCACGCCTGTGCTGTGTGCTGGAGCTGTGGTTTCAATGCTACAAGTCTGCAGGGCATGTTACTGTACTGGGTAGTGTAGGTGACTGGAACACAATGCTAGGTGTTTGTATATCTAAATATATCTCAATAGAGAAAGGATGTAGCAAAAGTACCATGTGAGAGAGACTATGTGGTACACCTGCATAGGGCACTTGCCATGAATGGAGCTTGCAGGACTAGAAGTTGCTCTGGGTGAGTCAGTGAGTGATTGGTGAGTGAGTTTGAAGGCCTAGAACATCACCATATATTATTGTTTTTTTTTTTCTTCCTTTCTTTCTTTCTTGCTTTCTTTCTTTCTTTCTTTCTTTCTTTCTTTCTTTCTTTCTTTCTTCTCTCTCTCTCTCTCTTTCTTTCTTTTCAGATTAATATGAGGTTTCAAATGTTTAGGTTACATTGTTTTCATTTCTAAGGTAAAGTTCAACTTGTATTTCACCCAGGCAGTGTTCTGAACACCTTCACATTCTGGTCAACTACATGTAGAAGACTGAAACTGGACCCCCACCTCTCACCACTAACTACGGCACACTCTAAAATGATGAGGAAAGAAGACTATATTCATACAGAAACCAGTAATGCAGTCATTTATTATCATTACCCAGGTTTATGTGCTAGAATTTTTTTTCTTTACTTAATACATGTGGATATTAGGTTTCCACTTTTGCCTTCATGGAACTAAAAGGGCTAAATTTAATGACAGTAACAATATTTAACACAAGGACTAAGAAAAAAAACCTCATAAAGAATGAATGAAGATAAATACATTCAGAAAAGAAATCAGACGATGGCTGCAACAAAATATTAAGCAATAATAATAGTAATAATGCAAAGAAAGTAACATTCACATTGTCAGATAGAAGTATGTCTATTATAGAATACTTAACTTCTCAGTTAACTTCTTCTTATTATTTTGTTTTTTCCAAAGTCTCAAAAAAATAGACAACTAATATTTATAAATAAAAGTAAAAGATAATTTCAAAATAACAGATCATGCCACAGTTTATAGACAATGGAAAAAGTAATAGTTCAAAATCATTCTACTTAATCTGGATACACCTGATATTAAAATTGGAGAAAATATATTCTTATAAAGGGGAAATTACAAACATAGTTCACTTATAAATGAGGATGCAATGTGATAAACAACATATTAACATGTTGAATTCAAAATTAATGTTTGAGTAATGTACTTTGGTCCAAGTTAAATATAGTTTATTTGAGAATTAGTCACTAATTTCTTTCCTTTTTCTTTTTCCTTGCCCACACCCCCTCCCTCCTTCTCTGTCTGGTCTCCCCTCCCCCCATGCCCCACTGTGTCATTAATTGTCATTATATGATTCTCAGTGCAGTAGGTTCATTTAAACAACAAACGCAGGCATAATGCATTGCGCTACAGCATTACTCGGTGATATGAATTTTTCACCTCCATTATAATCTTTTTTTTTTTAATTTTTTTTTTATTAAATGATAGCTGTATACATCAATGCAAACATGGGGTACAGTGTAGTCTTTTCACATACATTCTGAAATACGTTCATCAAGCTGGTTCACATAAATTTCATGTCATTTGCATAGTCATTGTGTCAAAACATTTACATTCTAGTTCTAGAGAAGTTCACTTGTACCCTTGTTAGACAGAAATATAGGTGATCTCACCTATATTTCTGACTTTTTCTATTTTTAGTAGAGATGGGGTCTCACTCTTGCACGCTGGTCTCAAAGTCCTGAGCTTAAGCAATCCACCGGCCTTGGCATCCCAGAATGCTAGGCATGAGTCACCGCACCTGGCCTAAACAATTATTTTAAGATTGATTTCAGGCCTAAAAATACAGAACCTTCCTCCAGAGAGTATTTTCATTTGGTTCTGACAAATGCCTGGAGACTTTACCTCTCAAAGACAATTTTAAGTTCAGGTTCAATCACTTGGGCTGCCCAGGTGATTGGTAGCTAGACTACAAGGCCATACAAGGACTGGTTACTTCTGGTTCACCATTATTACAAAGGGGTGGCCATTCAGAATCTAGGCTGAAAGTGGGCTGAAGGACTTACCAGCTCCCATCCTCATAGGGGCCTTGGGCTTCAAGTTTTGTCCCCTTTACCCATGAGGCCACCAAGACCATAGCTCAGATTCACAACTCTTTTTTTTTTTTTTCTGGATTTAGCGAATGCTCTCAGGCAAAAGTGCTTTTGGGTTTTTCTGTCTTTGTTCTTGTCTTCTAGATTTTTTGCTCCATTGCTTCTTAGCTCTTAGTAAAGATAATTTCTTTACATAGTTCATCTAGGTTTTTTTTTTTTTAACATGTCCTCGTTGGAACGTTGGAACGGTTAGTCCAAACTACTTAGCTTGCCAGTACCACAGCGGAGGTGCATAAGGCCCTCTAACAGCTGGCTTTGTCCATAGTCTTCCTTCCTTCTCATCCCTCCCTCACAAAGAAAATGCAAATTTCTTCCTAAGGCAACACTATATTGTGTCTTTCTCCTGCACAAATCCTTCAAAAGCTTCCTATTGCCTCTAAAACAGAAATAAAATTTCATAATGTTAGGCCCAAAACTTTCTCTCTAGTTTCATTTATTCACTCAACAAGTATTTATCGTATGCACACTGAGTGGGTGGCCCTCACTAGGCCAGATGCTGCCAATTCTCTCACTTCTTATCCTCTTTTTCTTACTTTCCAAATCATGTTACACTCCAGGCAAACTGGAATATAGTCACGCACTGCATAAAGACATTTCAGTCAGTGATGGACTGTCTATAGTACAGTGGCCCCCTAAGAGTATAATGGAGCTGAAAAATTCCTATAGCATTGAGTTTACTATACTATACTCTTTCTTGTTATTTTAAAGTGTACTACTTATTAAAAAGAAGTTAGCTGTAAAATAGCCTCACGTAAGTCCTTCAGGAGGTATCCAGAAGGAGGCATTCATATCCTAGGAGTTGACAGCAGCTGTGTGTGTTATTGCCCCCTCCCAAAAAAAAAAGCAATGATACTCATGATCCTGACCCTATGCAGGCGTAGGCTAATCTGTCTTAGTTTTTAACGAAAAAGATTAAAAGGAAAAAAAATTAAATAGGAAAAAGCTTATAGAATAAAGACAATTTTTTTGTAGCTTTATGTTTTTGTGTTTTAAGCTAAGTATTATTACGAGTCAAAAATTAAAAAGATAAAAAAGTTTATAAAGTGAAAAAGTTATAGTAAGGTAAGAGTAATTATTGAAGAAAGCCATTTTATAAAATTTACAATGCTTATAAAGTTTACAGTGTACAGTAACATTATAGGCCTTCACATTCACTTCCGCTTACTCACTGACACCCAGAGAAATTTCCAATCCTGCAAACTCCATTCACACTAAGTGCCCTACACAGGTAAACCATTTTTTTAATCTTCTATACTGTATTTTTACTGTACCATTTCTATGTTTAGATACACAAATACTAATTACCATTGTGTTACAATTGCTTACAGTATTCAGTATAGTCACATGCTATACAGGGTTTTAGCCTAGGAGCAGTAGTCTAAACCATATAGTCTAGATGTGTAGTAGGTTATACCATCTAGGTTTGTGTAAGTACATGTAAAGGTTGCACAATGAAGACATTTGCACAATACATTTCTCAGAATGTGTCCCTGTCAAGCGATTGCATTCACTATTGTGTGGCACAGGTAGGTCAGAACACAGAACTAATTCCTAAGTCAGTGGCCTTTTCCCTACACTGTGATCCCATATTCAGGTTTAAGGCCATTCAATCTAGATATTTATAGATATTCCAATAAATTAACTAGACAAAAGCACAACAAGGACAAATTATAGTGGGATTTGCATATTTCTTGTTGCCTTTGGGCCATTTGCCACATGAGTCTGGGATGTAAGCTCTGAAGTGAATTCAACATGCCAGCAGGGCTTTGGCACTCTCTACAGTCACAAAGGAACAAAACTTTGGGCTTCAGGCTTGCTTTCCCTGACAACTGAAGGGCTAACTGTGAAATTTGTTTCTAGAGTGCTGGGAACAATCTGCTTCCAACCAAACAAATCTACTCCCACCTGCTGGTAGTTGCTTGAAATAACAGTCAAGGCCAACTTTCACTAAAAAACAGTGAAGCAGGCAAACCTGGGAAATAGAGTACTAGTTTTGGTCCCTGCTGCTACAAAACTTTGGGCAAATCCCTCTTCCTTTTCTAGACCTCAGTTTCCTTACATACAATTTAGGTTCTTGAACAAAATGACCTAAAATGGCCCTTCTGTGGTTGACAAGCAAGGATTGTTTCTACAAAGATGCCAGGGGCACAGGATGAATAGCAGTAGAGGTGGGTTCATCTGACCCATTCCTGTACGTGTATGTGATGGTCAGTGATATATGTTCCTCCCACCTTTTTTCCTGAGGGATGATCTCTGCTGAGAAGGAAGCATTTGCTACAGTGGAAGATAGAAGTGTATGGGGGAGGAAAAGGGAAAAGAAGGTGTGAGGATGTTCTACTGGTTAAAATAAGGTAGGGAACTATGCCGCATTTTTTTTTAAAGATTCTAAAATGATTAAAAAAAAAGACAAAAAACATAGGGCGGGTACTATGGTTTGGATGTTTGATCCCTGCAAATCTCATGTTGAAATTTGATCCCCAGTGTTGGAAACGAGATTTAATGGGAGGTGTTCGGGTCTTGGAGTCAGATCCCTCAGGAAGGGCCTGGTGCCGTCCTGGTGGTTGTAAGAGAGTTTTTGCTTTATTAGTTCCCACAAGAGCTGGTTGTTTAAAATAATCTGGAACCTCCCTCCTCCTGCCATGGGATCTCTGCATATACCTTCTCTTCTCAGTGAGTGGAAGCAGCCTGAAGCCCTTGCCAGAAGCAGGTGCTAGTGCCACACTCTCTGTATAACCTATAGAACCACCAGCTAAATAAACCACTTTCCCTTTTTAGAGTCTCACTCTGTTGCCCAGGCTAAAGTGCCATGGCGTTGGCCTAGCTCATAGTGACCTCAAATTCCCTGGTTCCAGCGATCCTCCTCCCTCCGCCTCCTAGATAGCTAGAACTACAGGTGCCCACCATTAATCCCTGGGGGCTATTTTGTCTATTTGTAGTAGAGACCAGGGTCTTGTTTTTTTCTCAGGCTGGTCTCCAACTCCTGAGCTCAAGGGATCCTTCTATCTCAGCCTCCCAGAGAGCTAGGATTATAGGCATGAGCCACTGTACTTTTTTGTTTATAAAATACCCACATATTCCTTCGTAACACCACAAATAGACTAAGACGGGGGTGGGGGTTAGGAAAGAGTTAAAATTCTTAACCATGTGAAACACTCACCCATTTCCAGGAGTTCCAGGTAACTGAAGCTTTGCAATATGCTGGGCACAAGCAGTCCCAACTCATTTCACCAAATACTGCAAGGGGAAGAACATCATTTTTCTGTTTGAATGTTCGAGTTAACCAGGAAGAACCTGAAATCCATTTTGATTTTAACACTTCTAAACGGCATGCTTTAGGAGGTCCAGTGCTGGTGAGCAAAACTGAGCTATTTGCTGGTTGCCCATTTGACTCATTGGTTCTGGAAAGGCCTCTTTCTGAACTCATTTTATCAGCTGACATAGGAAAGATGAAGGGGATTGAGTGGAGGCATATCCTCATCCTCTGAGATCCTTCTGTTCCACGGGGCAGTGTCCAGGGCAGTTAAAATGCCAGTCTTTCCCACATGACGGGGCCAGATACTGGATCATTGGAATGGCTTGTTTTCCATGGGCTAACTCCCTTGAAGATTAGATGCAGGAACATTTGCCCTCTTTTTCCTTTGTGTGGTGTCAGCCAAGAACCCTCACTTGAATTCTGCACCTCCTGGCTAAGGGATAAGGTCATATCTTGGGGTGATCTCAGTTGGTGAACTACCCTTCCAGTTCTCTGAGCTATGTCCTGGGGACTGAAACTTGGAGCAAAGAGCACTCTGAGAAATTTAAATTTTCAGGCAATTCTTGGGCTCTGGTATCTTAGTTTCTGTACTCATAGAGAAGTACTCCTGCCGGGGCCAAAGCCCTGTTGATTGGTAATTCTCTTTCACCCCATTCAAAGGAAAGGCACTTAGGTTTACTAGAGGCTCAAGGATGTGGGAATGACTAGCAGTACCTTCGATCCCCAAAGGTGTCCAGGTCTTTCAAAACGCAGATTCAGCCCTGGCAATCAAGTCACTGTATTTCCTTCTCCTCAAGAAGAAAACTCTGGGGGCGTGTGCTGTTCCCAGAAAATAACCATTTTGCATTTTTTGAAAAGGCACAGGGCAGAGTACCCCTAGTCGCAGCTGGCCCTGGAAAGATGATAGAGGTCTGAAGAAGAGGGGCTGGGGGCAGACAGACTGAAGGCAAAGATGGTCTTCCGAGCCTTTTTTGTCTGGCTTCTAGAACTTGCCAGATTGGCAAGGCAGGCTGCAGCCTGGAAGGGCGGAGTCAGACAAGCCCGGTGCTCTGCACCTGCGCAGTTGCAGCTACGTGTCCTGCGGGCACCATGTGGAATACAGCTGCTGCGTAGCTGCTCCTCTGGCCACTCCCCGGCTCGAGGCTCCTGACTGACCCCTGCCCGTCCTACTCCCTATTACTCTGCGTTGCTCCCGTGGAGGTTAGAAATAACTTTTTGCGGAATAGCTGGTACCTCCTACATCATTTCCTCTCGTCGGGTGCTATGGTGCTGCTCCCCTTCTTCCCTCCTCTTTGCAGTCTGTAGCCATCCCCCATGCCCTCTGTCCTATGGTGCTCTGAGGCCTCTGAGGCGAACTTTGAGCCTCTGTCCTATGCTGCTCATTAGGGCTGGGATATTCAGTCCTACCTCAAAATTCCGCTCCGTCTTCCAAGGATTGAACATTGTCCTGCACCTCTTTTATTGGTAAGTGGGGCTTCCAGCCTGCCAAAGTGGGGAGGGCAGACGGTCACTTGAAAGGAGTTGGCTAAGGGAGACATGGACCAAGATTTCTGAGATCTCCCTCACTTGCCCTCCTGGCCATCTGCTAGAGGGGGTTGGGGATGAGAATAAGCCTACATGTTACTGTAGTACTAGTCGTGCCAAATGCCTTCATTTCGGGGCCCACCTGTCCATCCCTAGGGACAGAATCCCCAGTAGATCTCTCCAGTCACTCTGGCAGCTGCATGCGTGTGAAGGGGTGTGATAGGAGAACTAAAATTAATATGAGTTGCCTTGACATCTGGTAGGATAGGAGAGCCTCAAATGGCCTAACCATAAGTCCCCTCCACACTCTGCTCCTGAATGAGGTCTCATAGCCAAACAGCCTTCCTTAATCTAATAGACCAGGTGTGTTTCTTTCTTATCTCTCAGTGGTGGTTTCAATTCTGTGTCAACCACAGAGTTATTCAAATAAGCCAATCACATCCTCCTTCAGAAACCAAAGTGTACCTCCTCCTTGATACTACAAAACCTGGTTCCCATAGCCCTTGGTTTTTCATTAAGTTCCTGAGTGTAAATCCTGTGTGTCTTCCTCCTCCAGCTGTTAATATTTGAGGCTAGGAAATTGCTGTGGCTCTCATCTGTTCAGTGTTGGGTGTTGTGTGTTTGGCCATCCCAGTAACCCTAAGGAGAAATCACTTGTTCACCAGTGGAAGCTATTAAAATAATGGCCCAACCATGACCAAGGACATCTGGTTAGCTTTAACTAATTGCCCCTTGGCTAACTGACTAGTTCTATGATACAGCGAAGGCTGTCTGAGATGACACTATCAGTTGTTGGGGGTACTCTTAGGCTTGTGTAGCACTGTGTTGTCTTTGTTAGGTGTTGAATTATATTTTATATTGTGATATACCATCAAGTTTGGCCTGTATTGGGCAGGTGTTCTCTGTTCTACCTATGAAGACAGTGACAACATATGCCCTAACTGGTCAGCACTTGAGTACCACTTACTGGGGGTCAGGCTAGTGACGTTTGGGCAGTGACCAATGCATCTAGCCTAATTACTGTTACTGGCTGCTTGGAACAGACATAAATATCTTGTTTGTGATTGTGCAACTCTGGGATAGGCCCAGTAATGGCCCTTTGTTAGGTTTTCTCTCCAAGGAGAATTAAGCATGGAACCTTAATTGCCTAATAGTTGTTCAGGCAAAGGTAGTAACCTTGCCCGTCTCCTTTGCTGTTGCTGCTTCCCTTGCTGTGGTTGTGTGTACTTTCCTGAAATTTATGATGATCAAAGTGCACCTCTTTGGTGGCCTGTGGCCCAGGCACTGATGAGAAAAAAAAAACAGGAGAAGCATTTGGTACTTCTCCTAATTCAACCCCCCTAGTCAATGTGGCTTTGCTTATCACTGTTAGTGCCATGAGAAGTTCTTTCATTGTAGAACATGTAGTAATCTCCTCTCATGACCCTTGTGGTCTCTGGCCAGCCATGAGGGCTGTAAGTTTGCCATGGGCTTCTCATGCAAGAAACTGCCCTTCTGAGCTTTGCATTGTACACTGTTAAAGTAGCAATTGCTGGCCATATACTGGTCTGTCCACAAAATAGAGGCTCTCATACACCCTGAGCCTGTGATCCTCTGTACCTGGTTGCTCAATATGCTTTGCATTGTGAAACCAGAACCCCATGAACTCAGGGTGGTTATTTATGCCTTCTTGATACAGGATGGAACCAAATCTTCTCCCCTGGCATATCCTGCATGCAGGAAAGCATGTCCTCCACTGTCTTTAGTACCTTGTCAGATGCCAAGGTGCTGGAGGAGGTCACCCCTCTCCCAGACCTCTTTGGCTACCTGAGGAGCTCCTTGGGAGCAACTGAGTGAACAGCAATGGAAGTGTGTATACCACAGATGAGATTGTTACCATCATACAGATTACTTCTGTCTATTCCTTAACCATGATTTTTGTGATAAAGGACAGGAGCAAAGGGAGTCATCTTAAAACCAGATGCCCTGACCAAAAACTGGCCTTATCAGTAAGTACATTTTTGCAAACTCCTGGGCCATTGTCTGTGATCCACAGGTTAGAGCCCTAACCTCCAGTGTGACTGTATTTGGAAACGGAATCTTTCAGGAAGTAATTGAGTTAAAAAGAGGTCATAAGGATAGGGCCCTCATCTGATAAGACTAGTGTCTTTATAAGAGGACAGCAGAGAACAGACAGGTGAGGAAAGAGCAAGGAAATGGCCATCTGCAAGCTGAGGAGAGAGGCCTCATCATTAACTAACACTGCAGGCACTTTAGCCTTAGACTTCTAGTGTCTAGAATGCGAAAATATGAATCTCTGTTAAGTCACCCAGTCTCTGGTATTTTGTTATGGCAGCACTGGCAGACTAATCCACAAGATAACAGATGTCTTCACAAAGATAGTTGATTCTTGTTATTCGTGGTGGTTACGTTCTGTAAAGTCACTATGAGCAATGAACTTGTGACTATTAAACATTGTACCTATGGATCTAGGTGGGGACACAGTTAAGTCTATAACAACCTGCTTTATATTTTGGGTATCTCAGATTTCTTTGCCCTAAAGGGATTAACTCTAAGGCAGTGATTCACTTTTTGCAAGCCTCTGGTCACAACGGTTTTATCAACTAGTCAATATATAACCTTGTTTTATGTGTATTTCTGTTTAAAGACACTTCGGTATGTATCATTTGTGAATTTATGCTGAACTTATGGACAACAGCATTGTAACTCATACCTAAAACGCATATTTCTCCATAGGGCATATCACAGTATAGGAAGACTAGATTGCACTTTAGCACTATCTTTTTCATTTTAAACAGTGAAATTATTCTCATGTTTTTTTTTTAATTTTGGGTTAGTGTGAGGGTACATATGATTAGGTTACATTATTTGTGTTTGTAAGATACAGTCCAAAGTCTGACTTGTACTTGTGTCCGTCACCCAGAAAGTGTGAACAGTGAAATTATAAACAAAAAGAACAGAAATTTCAACAACATGGTACTAAATATAGTACAAAAAAGACACTTCTTTACAGTGTGAGAGCTGAGCTGTGAAGGTAGAGCATTGCCTTATCTGACCTCAGCTGGGAGCACATGCATCAGATTATTGAATTTTTTTTGCTGGTCTATGCATGTTTATGAATGCCTGCAAAAGCACTGCAAATATTGGTTAAGTTGTAGCTCGTTGGTGAATTTTCAAATATGGAAACTGCAAATAATGAGGATGGACTGTACTGAGGCCACAGAATATACAATGCTAGGCTCTTGTAGATGGCAGTAAATGGAATTTCTACCTCCCTGTAGGCCCCAGGCAGCTGGTTTGATGGACATAATGGGCCCTTTAAGGAACTCCTATTTAAGTTATAAAGCGACATTCCTCTAGGTGTCGCTATTACCACAAACATTGATTAGTCTAAATTCATTCCTTCTAGAACATGTACTCCCTACAGCAATGGGTTTCAGGTCCCTCAATTGCCATTATCGACCATAAAGTGGGAAACCTCTAAAGTTCATGTTGTTTTTTTTTTAATCTTTATTTTTATTTATTATTTTTTTAATTGTTAGGGAATCATTGAGGGCACAAAGAATTAGGTTGGACTGCTTAAAATTGTTAGATAAATTCCCTCTTATAGTTGTGTGTAAAGTTCATGTTTTTGATGACCACATCACCATGAATTCCTCTTTCAATCTCCCTTAGAAGTGAAGTAGACACTAATTCCCCTCACCTACATGGTGAATGGGAGGAGACCAAAACAAGAGTCCAGGGTGATGGGCAAGACACAAAACATAGACATGAGAGACACGTGTTTGCGTTAGGATTTTAGCCCATTTTCCAGGGTATGGGTGTTTGTATGTTTGCGTGTGTATAGACACTTACTATGGAGGCACTTCTGTTCCCTAGAAGTCTCAGATCATCACCAGAATTTACATAGATATGAAGGCAACAAGGGGTCAGTTGTGGTGCTGAGGAAGCTGAAATAAATCTTATACTTCTTAGTGATCCTGAGACAGCATCAGGCAGCTGCAGAAGAACTCCTTTTCTAAAGATAAGAATAAACTTTGAACTAAAATAATTTTGAAAAGCAAAAGAAAAAAAGATTCAGTAATTAATAGCAATACCCTGGTTTTTAACATCTGTAGCCATAACTATGTAGTTGATATTGAACTGCAGAAAAAAAGAGTTATAAAAGAGTTGGGGAAAAAACTGTTTCCTGGAACTCAGCATTTCATGCCTTGAGGCACCTGAGTTCTCATCATCAATTAAAGGTTCCTTTCTCTATATTATTGGTGTAAGTATATGTCTGTTTTAATTTGCTATTTCCCTGCAACATTTTTGGTCCCCTAACCAGGAAGACAAGCAGGCAGATTAGGACCAAGACACTCTGGAGGCTTCCCCACGCTGGGTATAGCACCCTTTGGGGGTACTCCCCAGTGCTCTGACTGACGCCAGTCCCTAAGAATGCTCCTGTGCAGATTATATGGAGGGGTGGCCTCAGAAGAGTGTCAGGGAGGTCCCACGGTGGTCCTCTGCAGCAGCAGCTCACCAACAGAGGAATAAATATATAGGGGGAAGAGCACACCCGGAGTTAGGTAAGAACTGGATTAAAAAAGGGGTACAATACTAGTAAAGCCCACTCCAAAGAGTGGAAGAGGAGTTTGATCGCCTCCTTGAAGTGGGAGCCTCAGTAAAAAGGGACAGGAAAAGGAATTGACCTCCATGAGGGAGGGGGCCTCAGTAAGAGGGGAGGAGGAGGCAGAGGGCCTCAACAAATGTAGAAGGGATTGGGAGGAATTGTTTAGCCACTGCGAATAAGTGGTGTGTGAAAGAGTGAGTAACTATATAGCTCCACGACTGATCACAGTTACGGAGATCAGTTGGGCCCTAATCTGCAGTTCCATGGAGATGTCATAAGGCATACTGGTGACTTGCTGTGCACCTTAGCTCAGAAGCTCCTTAAAGCCTTGCAAGAGGTGCGGTCAAGCCAGTGCCTGAGAGATATTCTTTGTGCCACAGGAATGGGTCCTGTGCCATTTGAGGAAATTCCCCTAGGATTAATGGTTCAGAATTTTAAAAAAGGCTTTGTAGGGGACTGAGGAGTTAGTATGACTCAAAGGTTGAGAAAGCTTTGTAAGCTAGAATGGCCATCCTTTGGCATAGGCTGGCCATTGAAAGGGAGTTTAGATGTAAGTCCAGTAAAGAAGTTCTGGAGAGTAGTGACTGGTAAGCCTGGACACCATGATCAGTTCCCATCCGTAGACACTTGGCTGACACTAGTGTTAAAGCCATCCCCTTGGCTGAGAGGACAGGTGGAAATTGCAATGGAAGCTAAAGCAGAAAAACAAAAGATTAAAAGAGCTGGTGACAAAAGGTTGAATACTAGTGGATCCCAATTCAGAGGACCCACCTAAATACAAATAAGGCCACCACCCTATATTCCAGGCAATGTGAGTCAACCCAGCAGCTGCTCAGAGCCCAGAAGTCTGTCAGGAGAGTTTGAAGGAGATGAAAGGGGTAATACTCCTCCACTATCTGCCAGATTGAGACCAAGGCCTGGCATACAGATGCCACCCAAGAAACCCAATATGCCAGTCCAGATGAGGATGGACACTGGCAAGAAAGGAGGGTAACCATCACCTCCACTGACTTATTAAACTGGAAAAACAACACACCTTCTTATACAGAAAAGCCACAAGCAGTGGTGGAGCTCATGCACACCATGTTTTGAACCCACCATCCCATGTGGGCGGATTACTATCAGCTGTTAATGTACTTGTTTAGTACTGATGAAGGCAGGCAGGTATTGCAGGCGGCAACAAAGTGATTAGTGGAAAATGCCCCGGGAGATTATCAAAACCCTCAGGAGTATTCAAGGGCTCATCTGCCTGGGGAGGACCCTCAGTGGGACCTCAATGACCCCCAAGGAGTGCAAAAATTGACCAGATACTGAGATAAAATTTTTGCCAGAGTTACAGAAAGGGACCCAAAAGGCCACTAACCTTCATAAAGTGTATGAAGTTTTGCAAGGAAAAGAGGAAAGTCAGGACAGTTTTAGGAGTGCTTATGTGAAGCATTTGGCATTTACACTCCCTTTGACTCAGACGAGCTGGAGAGCCTGAGCATGGCAAACATGGCTTTTGCAAGCCAAAGTACAGAAGACATAAGGAGAAAACTTCAGAAACAAGAAGGGTTCAATGGTATGACCACAACCCTGTTACTTTCTATAGTCAAAAGGTGTTTGTAAACAGGGATGCTGCTTCTAAGAGGGAGGCACAAAAGGAAGAAACCAGGCAGTTGAGACATAAAGCTAATATCATAGCAGCAGCAATGGGGGGCAGAGGAAGAGGAAGCTATAGAGTTAGAGGAAGAGGACAAGGGACACCAAGAAATCCTCCCTTTCGACTGCAAAGTGACCAGTGCGCCAACTGCAAAGAGGCCACAGGAGGAATGAATGTCCATTGGCTGCTGAAGGGGAGGAGGTGGAACCTAATGCCCCCCCCCCATCTAGTGAACAGACGGCTGCCTTCAATCTAGCTATAGACTCACTTATGGACTAATAGAGACTAAGCTCAGGAGTCAGTGCCCACCCTGAGCCTATGGTTAGAATAAAAGTAGGGTGTCAAATCCCACTCCTGCCACCACTTGGCAGGTCTTGGGCCCAGCTTAACTAGGTTCTGGACACAGACTGCTAATTTACCTTGCTCAGGAACAATTTCTCTTAGGTGCCTGAGGGCTATCGACTTTAGCAGGAGAGAGGGAAAGTGTCTTAGTGTAAAGCAGTCTTCTTAGAAAGATAGAGCTTAGTCTTTAGCAGAGCATAGTGAGCTTCAGCAGAGAGACACTGTGCTGGCGTTCTGCAGGCAGGAGCGGAGACAGAGTTAGAGTCAGCAGGTCTGTGACAGAATGTGCATGCTCCCGACTGCCTTCTCCTCCAGCCTAATAGAAGGCTGATCTCATGCCTCTCAACATCACAGGTGTAGAGACTGCCAATTCACCAATGCTCTCATCTCTTGAGCTCTTGTGCTTGTTAGGAGAGCTAAATCCCTCTCCATGCCCTTTTCACCAAGGTGTTCCATTATTGAGCTATGTAGATATTGTAATTCTCCTTGCCATAGGCTATATGGGCTGTTACAGTAGGGGGCAAGAATATGGACTTTTTAGTAGATACTGGTGCAGAATAGTTTGTAGTGACTAAGCCTGTAGCCCCTCTCTCCTCCAAGACCATAGATATAATGAGAGCAACTGAAAGCAGAGCTGCCCAACCTTTCTGCCTACCTAGAACCTGCAGCATTGGAAGACATCAAGTAACTTAACACTTATATGCCTCTATATGCCAGACTGCGCGTTACCCTCATTAGGGAGAGACTTAGTAAGTAAACTGAGGGCCGCAATAACGTTTACTGACAAGGGAATTGTTGATCTCAAGGTTCCTACACCACATCTATTGTTAACTGTAAGCATGCCTTAAGAAGAAGAATGGAGATTATTCATGAGTTTAGAACAAGACAACTTAGAGTCAGAGTTAATTGCTAAGTGGCCTAAGGCATGGGCAGAGGATAACCCCCCTGGACTGGCTATAAATCAGGAACCTGTATATGTAGAACTAATGACGGGGCAAAACCTGTCAGTCAAAGGCAGTATCTAATGCCAAGGGTGATATTTGAGGGAATTCAGCCTCCTTTAAACAGGCTAAGGTCTTATGGAATTATCTGCCCCTGCCAGTCACAATGGAACACCCCTCTTTTGAAGCCGAGGACCTAGAGTATCGCCCTGTGCAGGACTTGAGACTAGTCAATCAAGCTACTGTAACCTTGCTCCCAACACTGCCAAACCCATACACTCTTCTTAGCTTGGTATCAGCAGAGGTTGCTTGGTATATTGCTTACATTTAAAAGATGCCTTCTTTACTGTCTGAGTGGCTCCAGTAAGTCAGAAACTGTTTGCCTTCTAGTGGGAAGACTCCCCAAATGGTGTTGTTCAACAACATACCTGGACTCGGTTGACATAAGGTTCAAAAACTCCTCTATAATCTTTGGGGAAGCACTGTCCAGGGACCAGTCAACCTTTGCTGTACAATAGCTACAACATGCCTTACTGCATTATGTACATAATTTACTATTAGGCCATGAGACTAGGAAAGGAGATATTGAAGAGCAATGGAGACAATGGGCAACCTTGCCTGGTTCCTGATCTGAGTGGAAATGATTTCAACTTAACTCCATTCAATTACAATATTGGCTGTGGGTTTGCTGTAGATGGCCTCTATCAGTTTAAGAAATGTCCCTTCTGTACCAATTTTCTTAAGTGTTCTGATCATAAAGGGATGCTGGATATTATCAAAAGCTTTTTCTGCATCAAATGAGAGAATCATATGATCTTTGCTTTTTAATTTGTTTATGTGATGAATTACGTTTATAGATTTATGTATGTTGAACCATCCTTGAGATCCTGGGATAAAACCCACTTGGTCATGGTGTATAATTTGATGTATTGCTGGATTCTGTTGGTTAGAATCTTGTTGAATATTTTCACATTAATGTTCATTAGTGATAGTCATGTATAATTTTCCTTTCTTGTTGGGTCTTTTCCTGGTTTGGGAATCAAGGTGATGTTTGGTTCATAGAATGCGTTGGGTAATATTTCTACTTTTTCTATATTTTGGAAAAGGTTAAGTAGTATAGATACTAGTTCCTCTTTAAAAGTTTGGTAGAATTCTGAGACTGGGGGCGGAGCCAAGATGGCGAACTGCAGCCAGCTTTTTACAGAAGCTCCCGTCCAGAAGGAGGCTGAAAGGACAGAAGCTTAGCAAAATAGCTGATGGTTTGGAGCAGAGACAAGAGAGAAGATTGAAGAGCGTACTTCA
>CAUYTI010138737.1:0-32776 GCA_963575145.1 Galago senegalensis
TTTTGTGGCTTTAAATAAAGATCATTCTAAGAGTAGAATGTGAACGTTTTAAAGCAATAACCGAGAAAATGACATGAAGGCTGTGTTGACCAGTTTGATGGAAGTATTTCGGAATGCATGTGAAAACCCCACACTGTACCCAGAAGTGCATTAATGTACATAGTTAACATTCAATAAAAAAAATAAATAAATAAAATAAAATAAAAAAAGAGGAAGTTCTGGGCATGCTTCAGAAAAGTTCCCAACACATATGCCCAAGTCTCAGACTACAAACATGGAGGACGGCAGCCACGCCATGCAGATGAGCACGACTGGCGTGAGCTGCTGGTCCTCTGCTTCTTGGGATCACTGTTTGCCCTTGTTTCTTTCTTGCATTAACTACGGGGTATCGGGCAGCAAGTTTCAGAGATTCAAAAAATATTGAAACAATGTAGAGTGATGTGCATTAAACTTTAAGGTGATAATATCAATCATATTCACTCCTAAAGAATGTTAACATGTCTCCAAGATATATTAATCGCGATTTACGTTGGTTGGCACAATTTGAGGATGACTACTGTTCTAATCTGATGCATTTCTGGGCTATGTTATAATAGTCCACAAAGCAAGAAATAACAACTTCTGTTTAATTTGGATGATGATAAATTCTGAGTTAGGAGAGTTAATGCATAAGCCAGTTGAGAAGGGTGTTAATATATTATGCAAAATAATTGCCTAGAAATTCTCAACTGCATAAATTAGAGGAACCAGCACCGTCAAAAGTCTCTGTGTGAAAGTGAATCTGGGTAAATAAAGTTTAACTGGCGAAGTTAAAGCTATTTTTTAAAATGAAAAAATGGAAAAGGCAAATGAAATTCAAAAATAATATTCTTAAGTAAAACGAGTCTAGGCTTCAAAAACCGAGTAACAGCCTCAAAATAAAAAAGACACTCCCCAAAATCATTTGCTTAATGGTCTAGAACATAACAAGATGGTGACCTGTACATACTTTTTACTTAATTTGCTCACATTGACAATGTGTCTGTGTCTTGGAGAATGATTTTTATCTTTACATATTGTTTGTTGTTGCTTGATAAACCATCATTTTATTGTTTAAAGATCAGATTGAGAGTTGACTAAATAGTCACTTCAGCTGTGCTGCATTTTGAGTTCCATGAATCACTAAAGAATTCTTACCTGCCCTCATTGGTGTACCTGCCATTCTGAGGATTTGTTACATAAAGTTATGTATAAATCAGTGTATTTGCTACAATCATATTCCAATGAACCCTAAGGTGGCCAATATATGTTAAGGAAATTATTATATTTTCATATTTACCTATTTAAGTATGAGATCTTTTTTCTTTTCTTCTTCTTCTCATCATAATAAGTGCTATCATCATGCACTCAGTAACTATTTGTTGCATTATTGGGAGACTAAATCTATTACTTTAAATGTTCACCCTTGATTCTTAGAATTCTTTTCTAAAGACACACTGTAGATTTAGTTATAAAATTAACATTTTTATTGATAAAGTAAGAACTATAATTTCATTAAATTGTAAGCTGACAACCAGAGAAAGGTAGATTAAGCTAGTTTTGAAGAATATTCAGCGTGTGTACTTAATTTTAATTATAAAAAAATAAAGAACTTTGATACTGATCTGAATCTAACGTAATGGTTATCGGTATAGAAACATTAAATGACTTATATTAATTTCCTTTTTCTCCATCAAATATTTTATGTCCAAAGATTTTAATTTGTTAACCACTCAGGAAAGAAATGAGTAAACATTATCAGCACAAGACTCTGTTCCTTATTTTATTATTATTATTATTAATTGAGACAGAGTCTCACTTTGTTGCTTTAGGTAGAGTGCCGGGCCTCACAGCTCACAGCAACCTTCAACTCTTGGGCTCAAGTGATTCTCTTGCCTCAGCCTCCTGAAGCTGGTACTATAGGCACCGGCCACAATGCCTGGCTATTTTCTTTCTTTCTTCTTCTTTTTTTTCTTTTTAAGGAGGCCTGAGGTGTGTTCGAACCCACCAGCCGTGGTGCATGTGGCCAGCTCCCTACCCACTGAGCTATGGGCACCACCTGTTCCTTATTTTCTTAATAACTTGAGTGGCCCAAAGTAAAAGCTTCAAAGTAAAGAACAAAACAAAATGCTTCCTGTCATAACTGTCATAAAACAAAACAAACAAAAGTGATCTATGACCATCTAATACTTGTGCCAGTAAGCTATTCAACTGCCTTAGGTGCTGTGTGCACATCTTGAGAATAACTGCAGTACGCCCAGGGGATTCTTAGGTTCATCTTTCCTTGATCAGCAGTGTTGGCTGAATTCTCTCTTCTTTCTCTCTCCCTGGATCATATTCCAGAAACCCCAGAAACAGAGGCATGTGGATTTAATGTGTGGCCAAAATGGGTAAAATGACTTCTTAATCAAATTTGTTTTTATTATTCATTGAGTTTATTTTGCTTTCACTAAAACTCAAGGAAACAGAAACTAGGGCTTTGAATATTCCTTATCTTGACAATGGACATTGTTAGGTTCTCATGTTTGAGTAGAGATAAAATTATTTACTTTTTCATAGATGAGTGAATTGGTTCTGCACTGGAGAAGAATGGTCAGGTAGAGGTCTACTTTTTTTTCGAGTTTTGACGCAGAGTCCAGTTGCCAAATAAACCTCTTTCACGGTCTGCTCTTCACCATCCATAGAATAAAGACCGTTTAGAAACCTATTTTCTGTTTACTGGGAAAGTCCTGTCATGCAAATCTCAAAGTGTTAAAAGATGAAAGGAGAATAAGGAGAATTACTGTCTTTATTCCATGATGAAATTACTATTTCATGACTACCAAAGGAAAATAAGGAGAATTACTATTTTTTTTCTGAAAAAATAAAAAAAGCGAGTCTTCTGGAGGAGGCCGCTTCATCTCTTCACTTGTCTGTCTTGAATCCACGGCAGTGGGGAACCCTCATTTCCCCACCACGGCTCCATGTACTGTCTCAGCACGTGATGGTTAAAGTCTGGGCCCAGAATCGGGGAGATACGCTGGCGAGCCCCTCTCAATCTCTTTACACAGATCATACGTCTGGAGTTTTCAGTTTGCACCATCATAATATAAATTGTGTCACGCGGTCTTACATAATCCATTTTTGTGCTATACATTTTTCCTACCATTTTCATCACTGCTATGAGAATTCATGGGATTAAACAAAAGGCTTTGTGTACTATTTACAAATAATTATTTTCACTACTAAAGTAATTTTGTAAAGTCTAATGGTCTTTGTTGATACTAAGAAGGACCTGTGGGGGGGGGAGAAACTCTTGAACCCCTGGGTGGATTATGCTGTAATGAAGCGAGTATGTTTATGCTTCTCCATGACCGTGACCTTGGATAGTCCCTTCCTCAGTTACGTCTGGACTTGGCCATGTAGATTATTTTGGCTCTTTGGACAATGAGTCAGTATGAAAATGACAAAGGAGCCGAGATTTGAAAAGTGCATCTCTGTTGTTGCTCCTGGAAGAGCCTGCAGCACAGTGAGGGGCACATGGCCCAGCAGGCCCACTGCCCACAGCGACGGGCAGTCGTCCCTGATGAGCCAGCATCTGAGCACAGGTGCATGAGAAACCCACACAACACCAGCACAAAGACCCCCGAGCTGAGTCCAGGCCCCAGTGAGGATGCACAGAACTGTGGCCTTAGTACTCATTTGCTTTTTACTGTCTCTAGAAGCGAACGTGAATTTTTATGCAGAAAAAAAAAATCTGATATAGAAATTGGTAACAAAATGAAACACTCCTGTAATAAAAACGCAAAATATGTAACATCCGCTTTGGGACCATGTGGCAAATGAGGAAACTGTTAATGAAATCTGAAAAAGCAGTGAGAATATTGAGTGAGGATAACGTCTTTGGAAAATGGAAAATGACAGCATGTATGGGGCTGTAACACACGGTGGAACTGTCACCTGCGGTACTGGAAGTTCGAAACAGTACCTAAAACGTTTTAGGTCTTGTTAGAAAGATTGTTCAAAGTATCCATCAAGTACTCCTAAGGACACAAAATAAGGTACTACAATAGGTAGCTGAGTTAAAGAGGAAACGATTTAATATATAAGAGGATTTAGAAGGTACACAAGGAGATGGGACTTGCTGGGTTAGAGAATAAACTGATCTCAGTTATGATTTCATAGCAAATGACATCAGAAGAGAAATTTCCAGGTGAAATTTCATGGCTGGCAGTGCCATAGGCTTCTATAAAAACTTGTGAAATATTTAAGGCAGGGCCAGTAGACCCTGAAAACCAGACCAGGGTTCCTTAACCTCAACATTATTGACATTGGGGGCCATATAATTCCTTAAGGTGGTGGGGGTGTCTTTTACATCGAAACATTTAGGAGCATCACTGGCCTTTACCTACTCTAAAACACTTCCCCACCCCAATTGTGACAATCAAGCATGTCCCCAGACTTGTCAAATGTCTCCTGAAGAGGAAAGTCGTACTCAGTTGAGAGCCACTGTGTCAGACAGAAGAAGACTGAGAGACCTGTTTGACATTCTACACAGGGCTTGGCGCCTGTGGCTCAAGTGGCTAAGGCGCCAGCCACATACACATGAGCTGGCAGGTTCGAATCCAGCCTGGGCCCGCCCAACAACAATGACGGCTGCAACCAAAAACTAGCTGGGTGTTTGTGGTGGGTGCCTGCAGTCCCAGCTACTTGGGAGGCGGAGGCAGGAGACTCGCTTGAGCCCAGGAGTTGGAGGTTGTTGTGAGCTGTGATGTCACAGCACTCTACCCAGGGGGACAGCTTGAGGCTCTGTCTCAAAAAAAAGACATTCTACACAGATGCTCAAAATTCCCAGAGTGGAGAGAGCCAACCTCAAAAGACCTCTTGGTGTCTACTTTATTGAATAGAATGAATGGGCCATAATCTGGAATGCAGGGTGGCCATTAAGTTCGTGGGCAATTTAAAATTGTGTGCAATTTAAAACTGCACACAAACTTTATGGACACACTATACAGAAATTTCACAAATTTTTAAGGAATTTGTACTAGCAAATGGCAACCTCAAATTTAGGAATGAGTTGGTTCAAGTTGTATAATGACTTTAGGGTTAAGACAGCTACTATGTTGCAAGCACAGACTTTTTCTTTTTTTTTTTTTTAATGAAATGTGTGAGTAGGTGAATTGCAGATTCCCTTTGCCAAGCATAGTGGGAAATAACGGGCAGGGCAGTCACTTACAGGAAGTGGAAATTCACCTTGGCGGAAAACTTTCCCTGTCTAGTGTGAGGAGCTGGACAGCAGGCACCACGTTACAGTGGGGGAAAGTTATGAGGAAACAAGGAACGAGATT
Organism: Galago senegalensis; assembly: GCA_963575145.1. Classification (NCBI taxonomy): domain Eukaryota; kingdom Metazoa; phylum Chordata; class Mammalia; order Primates; family Galagidae; genus Galago; species Galago senegalensis. The sequence continues at coordinate 5,346 of CAUYTI010138737.1, forward strand.
ATGTGTCTTCTGTCTTCTTCCCTTTTGAACTGGAGATTCTTTTGTGGATATCTTATTCTCTCACCATTAAGTGTTAAGTTTCTATTTTATAGGTTTCTATATCTAAAGCTCCTCATTAAATTTGATTATTGAATAACAGTCTTGGATTTTGAGGTTGATACCATGATGATTGATAAGACTTCTGGAGATCTCATTAGGAAATAAATAATCTTTGTGTCATGAGGCCAGTGAACCATGCGTCTCAGGCACACAGTGGTAGGAATCACTACAGTTGGGGTTCCCCATTTATTCATATCGTGCATATTCATGCCCTCGGTGGTTTCCTCCAACACTGAATTTTGGCCTAACCAAATACAATAGAAAGACTGATTGATGCTAACAGATGGTTGACAAGAACATCCCTGCTGGGCCTTGCCCTCGTACAGTGCTCTGTGACGCCCCATATTCCTGCCTGCTGGAGATGGCCGAGACAGCCCAGAGATGAAGGAATCATGTGGCCAAATCACTCTCATCATCTTAGTAACAGCCAGCTAAGCTCCAGAAACAGAAACAACTCAGAACAGGTGTGGCTGAGCGCAGAAACCTGAGCTAACAACCCAGGCTATCAGAAGAGGAGCTCAGCGGAGCCCATGTGAAGCTACCGTCCTACATGCACAATTTTAAGATAAACAGGTAGGCTATATTGACGTACTATATTGTGGAGTTATTCGTAATGTACTTATCAAATGATTATGCCCAGAGAATCGGTGCTGCTTGTAATTCATGTTAAAAATATTTCAAGGATGTCAGATTTCCCTATCACTTCTATCTTCCTTTTGATTTCCCATACACAAAGCCAACTCAGAGTGGGTCTTCAGTATATATTTAGGGAAGAGAAGCCACTGTGATCAGCCTTTAACATTCTGTTTGATAGTAGGGTTGTGTTTTCAGCTCCCAGCTGTCTTCTTTGGTGACTTAGAAACATATTTCACCTTTAACTGTCACTCTATTTCTAATTTTTCAATCTCTCCCATTTCTACCATCCAGTTCTAAAGGTGGATTTGTGGTTAATAGAAGCGTCTAGTAAAGCTTGTCAAAATCCCCACAAGATAGGAAAAATGTGAAGATACACAAGCTGTTGCTGTTTTCCCTTAAAAATCATTCCTAATGAGGATGCCCCTCATTAATAAGATTATGGAGGCAAAGTCATTTGCATAACCAGACTAAACGGGAGCTCGGGAGGGCAGCTCTCCATCTTCACGTGTGAGGAAAATTGAAAACAGCAATCTGCTCTGTAGGCTGTGTGCATGTTCTAATCACAGGGCTCAGCACGCCACTTTTTAATTAACATATAAATAGCTGCTATTCAAATCTCTGTCTCTGAATGAATTACCACAAGACGCACCAATTAGATATTCCAATTAATGTGATAGCATTGTATAAATGTATAGAAAATGGCTATCTCTATTAGGACACTAGAAACTGGAGGGAATGGTAAGGAACCTGGCAAGTGTCTCAGCCAGACAAAGGCTGTTTGACAGACACCCAGATCCTCCTGGACCTGAAGTGCCTTGGGGAAAGGAAGTGGGCTGAGGCACACAGGGCTGGGTGTATGCTACCCACTGTGAAAATATTTGCTTATTGCTTTTCAAAAGTTTTCTGGGACATATTTTACAAAAGATCCTAGGCAGTGTCATTTCATTGTTATGATAAAATGGGACCAGAGTTAAGTGTGGTTCAGCCCCAAACTATACGGAGAGTTTCTTCCCAGTGACTGGTGGGACAAAAGGAAGAGGGAAAAAATAAAGAGTCAAGACACAAGAAGAAAGTTTTATCAGAAGCTGGCAGGTACTGTCCAGGTCCACGAGTGAGGACGGGTGGAAAGCCCCTAGCTCAGGCTAGCTCTGTTTGCATTATACACATCACTGTTTTAATCATCCACCTCACAGGGGAAGGCTAAACCCTTAGGTCATGGTTCTTGCTGGGCTTGCATTCTCTAACCAAACTATTTCTTTAACTAACTACCTTAATTAGACTAATTATTCTTACTCTTATTACTCTAAGTTACTTATGAACTTAACACAAGCAGAGCATGGGACAGGGAACACAGTCCAGGAGCAGGATATTAAAGCAAACCCCAGTCAGACCACGGACACACATCTCAGGAGTGGAGAGTAACCCCCAGGAAGCCTTGTGCTCAGATGAGCTGGCGCTTCTGCCCATACCCAGATGACAAGAAAGGAGGTGTTTCTCCATTATCTTCCTGAGAGACTTTTTCTCTCTTAATGAGGTTTGGGCACCCGCCCTGTCTCCAGCAAGCTTAGCACCCCCTCGCTATTCTTCTAACTCTGCAATGCACTCAACTCTCCCAAGAGGGCAGCAAGCCCAGTCCCCTCATTGCTCAGTGACCTCTGAGCAGGTTCACACAGGGAGGGGTGAAGCTCCAGCAAGACATTTTCTCTGTTTGGAATAAGTCAGGCTTCAGGTTGTCTTCCTTTGTAACAGATATTAGGTTTCTCCATATTGTTCCTGCAGTCTGAATGTGTGCCTGCGTTTCTCTGATCCACTTTTCCTTGTCTCTGCTCCCCTTTGCCCATCATCTACAATCATTTTCTTTTTTCTTTTCTTTTTTTGAGACAGAGCCTCAAGCTGTCCCCCTGGGTAGAGTGCCATGGCATCACGCTCACAGCAACCTCCAACTCCTGGGCTCAAGCAAGTCTCCTGCCTCAGCCTCCCAAGTAGCTGGGACCACAGGTGCCCACCACAACGCCTGGCCATTTTTTGGTTGCAGCCATCATTGTTGTTTGGCGGGCCAGGCTGGGGATTCGAACCCGCCACCTTAGGTGTACATGGCTGGCGCCTTAGCCACTTGAGCCACAGGTGCCGAGCCCAATCATTTTCTTAATTCAGTTCCTAACCTACTTATAATAAACAATTGAAAATGGTTTTAAGCTAATTAAATCAATATTTCTATCAAGGCAAGTACATTAAGATATGATTCTTAAGTACTCACATATCCACATGCATTTTACAAAATACAGATACTTGATAGTCAATAATTGATATTTCTTGTGAAAAACAGCTTACTAGACATGGCCCTGCACTATTAAATATTATAAACCAGGCAATAGGAGTTCATGGAATGTGTGTGTGTACATAGCTATATATACACATATATAATATAAATTTTATATTTATATATAAAATAAAAGTACACTTAAAGAATTAGTAATAATTTTAGAGTAATTTAATTTTCAAACTAAGAAAATTTATTTTTCTTGACCAATAAAGAATTTATTTTTCTTGACTAGTAAAATAAATTACTTCCTCTGTGAAGTAATATCTAGTAAAATTGTGTTGAAAGTGAAGAAAAGCAGAGGATGGCATGTCCCACCCTTAATAAAATTAGAGCAGTAATTAAAAGCAAATTTATCCACTACATTATTTGTATAGCTATTTTCGGTGAAAACATAATTAAATCCCATGTAGCTTTGTTATACATTTTAAACATACAATTTCACAAGTGCAAACCTTTATGACTTCAACATATAAACCCTTTCTGATGCTGCATATCAGTTTAAAATACAATATTTATTTCATACAGTATCTGGATGTAGATTTTCCTACATATGTGGACAATATTTATTCTATATTTTCTTTAATATCTCTACTAAATAATAATTCAAATAATGTTTTCCTGAATTCATCAACGGGTAGTATAAGCCCAGAAGTTGCCATATCCATGGTTTTGATGAACATTTTTTTGTCATGAAATCTTGTTTTAAAAAGAACATTGAGAAATTCCTTTATTACCATCCAGAATGTCTTCATATTTCAATAACTATATTTCACCATGATGTCTACTAGCAGTGGACTCCCTTCATTTTATTAGGTGAAAGTCAGTGTGTAACTTGGCATAGGAGACAGAACAACACAGCCAGCCGTACATTTAAAAATATTTCCAACATTTACTCAGTCAGTACATGTAGGACCAATTTTGACCTATTGATAGTGGAACTGTGCTTGATGAAAGAGTGATTCTAACGTAATTATGCTGATTCTAGATCAATCCATCAAAAATATATCATATTTTAATAACTTCTAATAATTTTCAAAAATTAACTGAGGTGGCCAGATGCAGTGGCTCATGCCTGTAATCCTAGCACTCTGGGAGGCCAAGGCAGGTGCAATGCCTGAGCTCATGAGTTCAAGACCAGCCTGAACCAGAGCGAGATCCTAAAAATAGCTGGGCGTTGTGGCGGATGCCTGTAGTCCCAGTTACTCGAGAGGCTGCAAGAGAATTGCTTGAGCCCAAGAGTTTGAGGTTGTTGTGAGCTATGATGCCACAGCACTCTACCAGGGGCAACTAAGTGAGACTCTGTCAGAAAAAAAGAGAGAGAGACGGATGTAAAAATTGTCTATTTCATCAAAGGCGTTTGTCCTGCTGTTTCCCACATATGCCTTCTCCTGTAATAGTTCCTCCTTATAACTGTCATCAGCTCTGTATCTGCCAAATATCAGTTGAGGGGCCTTTATAAATTAACTTATAATTAAGACACTGTTCACAGCACAGATATGGGCAAAACGCTACCTACCACTTTCTGCATTTTGGAGAAGGGAAGAGGCCAGTGTTGGACAACTTTTGAGATCGTGTTGTGAGCTTGTGCTCTGAACCACCTCCCTGTGAGATGCAACGTTTTGCTTATTTAGACAGCAAAAATGTTTCCTGGGGTTGATTCCCAGCTTTTGCTACTTCACTGCACCAAACTTACTAAAGATACTTCTTGTTGCTGATTTGTTGTTGGTGATCATTGTCAAAGGTGACACAACATGGATGACTTCTAAATTAAACCTAAGTTAAATTCTGTTCCAATAATTTCACAGGTTTTAAAATTATTTATTCATTAATTTTTATAGCGATGGAGTCTCACTACATTGCCCAGGCTGGTCTTGAACTCCCAGGGAGGCCCAGGCTGGAGGATCCCTTGAGGCCACACACAGCCTACAGCATTACTTTAAACTACAGGGTAACTAGTTACAAGTGAATGTGTGAAGTCAAAATACACTTCTATTAATGTTAAACTTCCATATGTCAGGAGTCTCCTAGGTTTTAAAAAAGTAAAAACAAATCAACAAATTCTACAGTATTTTACACGAATGTTCATAATCTAGTGAATTGATATAAATAAATGTGGCAGCTGATTGTGCTCAGAAACTTCAGTCTTTCTGTTTGATTCACTGATCTGCACACTCACCTGACCTGTCCCTTCAATACTTCCTAACTCTCCCTCCCTCCTCCCTGCACCTCACAGGGACCTGGTCCTAGGAAGGAAGGACACCCGCCCTCAGCTGCTATGAGCTCCCCTGCAGAAGGGGATAATGAGCTCACCCCTTTTAGTTTGTGTATGTGTATGTCTTCTTTGTAATTTCAAATTCTCCTTTTAACATTCTTCTCCTTCTGCTTTCTCCAAGAACATTTTGGAAACAATTCCACACATGCCCTCAGTCCTCAGCAAGTTAGTGTGGCACAAATGATTTCAAACAAGGGCGAAGTGCACAGAAAATCATGAGCACACACACTTCTAATGAGCTCTTTGTTATATTGTCCGAGTGATTTTATTGGATTTTAAATAGGACACAATGAAGGAAGTTTAACATGAGCCACAACATCTTGGTGTGAGCAGGTGCCTGTGTGTGTACATAGCGGGTGACCAATCCGGGACAGAAACCTAAATGTGGTTCTAAAATCATGAGGCTTATTTTGGGGTCTGGTCCTGAACTGTGTCATGACTTACGGTTCAGTGGAGTCTGCAGCAGTGATCTATGAATACTGCGTGAAACTTTCTGTTAAAAGTATTAGAATTTCGAGACACAACAGAAATTATTTATGTGCTTCTCCTTTTGGTACATAATTTTTGTCAGTATATATGAAAATGTGAAATACATATGTTTTGTTTATAGTTGGGAAATCTTGATTCAGAATTTACTATAAGCTGAGGCTTTGCCTGCTTGGTTATAAATCTTCTTTGTAATAGAAGCAAATTCTTTATGTAGATAGACAGATGATAGATAGATATTTTGTAAGATTAGTGTCATTAGGAAATGCTGCATGTTTTGTAATTTCAGTTTAAGGCATTTTTTTGCAAATCCACAATATTTTAACAAGTGTTAACTTTTTCCTATGGGTCACACAACATTTTCTTTCTACACCCAACTTCAAAAAACAAAACAGAAAATGGGCTTAAAGTAACATTGAGTGAGGCTGAAAATTATCATTTAAAATAAACATATGGAACACACCTACATGACTTAATTTTAATTACAAGTAAAATATGCATTTATAAATGTTATAATATACAGAAATAGCTGCTTTCCCATTTCTCCAGTCCTTATTCCCATAAATACACAATATTTCTCAGTTAACATGGATTTTGAGTAGCCACCTGTAGTCAGGACTTCAGGAAGAGTGAGATTAGAAAAGATGGACAGCTGAGTTCAGTAGACATGCATCAGACCTTGCTCTAGTCCAACAATGGGCTTAGTGCTCTGAGGGCAGGTGTGACATACCACACAGCCCCTGACGCAATACTTTCCTTTAACTAAGTTGCTTAGAAGAGAAAAGTGCTTATATCATAACTCAAGGTGTTCAAAACAGTTATTGCAGATTAACAAAGTGACGTGGTATATAACAACAAGAAAAGACTATTTTTAAAAGACAATTAGAAATTACTCCTTGAATTAAGTTGGTAACACTAATATTCAGAAATTTCTGAACAGTACCTAATCGACAATGTGTAGGGTAAAGATAATTCTATCTATCATCAAATGAACATGCCGAGTTTTTCCCTAATTACTTATTACTTTAATGTATATTCTCCGAGGCTTTTTTCCTGATTCTGAGGAGCTGTGGGAATGAGGAAAAAGAGAACGTATTCTGCACATTCTTTACATGCGTTAGTAATTCGAGTGTTTAAATTGATAACACAACTTCTGAAGGCACTGAAGAATGGCCACTTTCCATCTCTTTTTTTCAGTCCAGTTCATCAAAAATAAAATCATTTAATGGACACTTTTATATGTGCAAATATCTCTCCTCCTTGGTGTAACTGTTAACTTTGAGGGTAGTGTCAAACTTGAGGGAATAATTGGTTTGCTTGTTGGTTTGAAACTGATATGTCCACCAGCCACTCCTGAGAGAGCATTTCTGGACTAGCTTCATCCAGCCAGAGTGGGGGAAAGAGAAAATCACATCACATTCTTTTTTAAAAATAAGCAAACATTAAATTAAGTGGCAAAAAAGAAAAAAAAGAAAAAGAAAACCAACAACCAACCAAAACACCACCCTCTTATTTTAAGTTCTGTTGTTTGTTTTTGCTCAGTTAAACTTTGTTGGATTAATATTGCATAGCTTGGAAAGAGTTCATGAACTTAATTAAATATCATACACACGGTTCTTATAAAAAATCAAATCACGATGGATGTCTTTATTAGTGAGAGCGACAGAGGATTTCTCAGATTCACTCTCTCTGAGGGACGTGGCTTAGGGCTCTCTTTATGAAGGACTTAGAAAACAGCGTATTTGAAACACCAGCCCCCTTTCATGGTTGTCGCAGTGATACGGAACCTTCTGTACATAAGAGCCATATCAGAATCGTGACTGACAAACTCATAGTGACCCACTTGTGAGGACTTGAGCAAAGTGCCAGTGATATTTCAGAGTCTTCAGTAGATATTAGATGACCCAGGATGTCAATGACCTTTTGACACACCAACAAAGCCAGCTACTCAGAATTACTTATTATTTATGAATTGAGGCACCAGGGAGTTATCCGAAAGACAGAATTCTGGTGGTTAGGATACAGAAGTCTTAGGCACATCTCCATCCTTGGGTAATTTATTCAGTGGCTTTGTTACCGAATTCTGCTTTATTGCTACAAAAATATCTACTAAACCTCTGGGTATTTACATATTTCCTGGAAGACCATAAAGCTAGTGAGCATCTTACAGTGGTTTGGGGGCTTGGTGCTAAAAGTTATGATTTAGGGAAACAATCAGCATTTAAATGGGGAAAATTAGAACATAAAATAACTTGTTGTCACATAAATTACCATTATAATGCACGGTTGTAGCTATGTTATGCATGGACACGTTCTCATTTAAAATTGGGTTATTTGAATATTGTTTATGCCTTGACAATATGTATGCTGCTTTTTGCTATAAAAATCTCCTAAATGTATTTTGCATATTCTATAAGCAGGTCCTACAAGGCTTTTAATAATAAAACACTGACTTAAAGATAATAAAATTCACTGTAAATTGTTGACTATGCCCCCTTCTTAGCTCCAGCAGCTTCAGGGGCTGCCCTGGGCTCCAGCCACTGAATTTGTGAGAACAAAGGATGGGGGATGGGGAATGACCCTCCACACTGGACCAACTCAGAGGCAGCTCAATGCAAGGTGACACAGCCTTAATGTTATCAGTCGGGAATAATGACCAGCTCACAGTTCATGGACGTATAACTCTAGTAACTTTATTTTTATCACTGTATTATCCTCTAGAATTTCACCTATGTAACAGAATTTGTGACTAATTCCAATTAAAATCCCAGCTGCATTATTTTACATTTTCTGGGTGGGCAGTGATTACATCAAAAACACTATCTGGCTAAACCTGGCCCAACTAGTAAAGTCTAATAAAAGAGGCCTTTTGAACAGTAGGTAGGTGAGGAGGTGAAAAGCATCTCCACTGATAGGATGGTTTTAGATTCCGTGTATTGTGGGTTTGTTTAAATTCATGCTGGACTATCTTAAAGTGTGTCTAACTAAAATTTATAAAATAAAATGAGGGAAGGGTTGGTGTCCTGAGGTTTATGGATTAAAGTCGAGAAGTCTTGCTGGAATCAGGCTTTCTGTGTGTTCTGGTTAGCTGAGTCTCCCGTGTGTTGAATTACTCTCTGCTATTCATTCTCCTTCTCTGCCTTGATCTCTCTCCTGAATACGTAAATTCAATGTGTAGATACTGAGTTTTAAAACTTATTAGACTTTCTCATTTAGACTAAATCATTGTTAGCATCAAAATTCTTCAAGCATAGTCACAAAACTGGAAATGAGAGGCTTGAGAGATGTATGTGGGAAAGCTTTTTTTCTTTACTCTCTTGGGATAAATCTCACATTATCAGCACAAGTCTGCTTTTACCCTTCCAAGATCATGACTCTTCCCTCCTCTGTGGTAACACCCATCCAAGTTGGCCATGTGTCTCTGGTACTTCTCCATCTTCTGAAGTGATCACATGATCACTCATGTGATGGGCCCAACCACCTTCATGCCAGGAAACAAAGGCAGAATCTCTGGCCCACATGGAGAGCATGGTGTCCGATTGATTAATGAGGAGTAGTGTTGAAGACAGAACCCACATCTAGTAGCCAAAATCTCTGCCACACAGCCTCGCTCTCACACTCCATGCACCTGCTGGCCCCAGAGTTTCAGCACTGGGGCAGCTCGGGGTCACTGTACTCTGCCTGCCTCTTGTGATTCCCCCGTTTCTGAAATTTGAACAAACATGCTCTCTGGGGGAATGATGAGCCCTGGTGTTGCATTACATGTCTAGCAGAAGGTTGTGTTTGGGGCCGGAGGGAGGGGAGAGTTCAAAGAGAACAGTGGGCTTTGTCCTGGTGAGCACGGCCTGGGCAAGCCCGTGTGTGCACATCCTCGACTGAGGCTCCAGGACGGGGAGCTTCCTGCTTCCCTTCCCACCACACTCTCCACTGCCAGACACGCCCACCGTTTCCATTCCACCCAGCACTTCCCTGAACCCACCACACTCAACTTTTCAACACTTTACCAAGATAAAAAACAAACTTCTCACACGTCTGTATTATAAACCATTGAGAGAATCTGCTCAAGACTTTTGCCACAGATTTTAGAAATTTCATCATGTATATTGCTCCCTTTCTTAACTGCTTTTTTCATTTTTAAAAAGCTAGAATCGCTTTTGAAAATATAGATGAAAAGGTAGATGAGCAAAGCAAACATTTTCTGAAGTTGGAAGAATATGATTTCACCATAATGAGATTCCCACGGATAGAAGCTGAAGATCAAAGATTAGCCCAAATCACAGATACGAGGACTTCTTATGCTTCCTTCATTGAAATTTTTCTTGAACAAATTATACCTTTCCATTCCCTATTTCCTTTTCCTGTGTATATCTTTGATGTTTTGAAAGATTTTATGTATTCTGTGAATTTGGAAAATAACATAATTGACGGGTTATTCTTGCAAACAAATCCACATTAATGCAAAGTTAGAAATATGCTACAAATGAGATTGATTTCTAAAATTTGCTGTCTCAGATTTGACTGGTAATTGCTTATAAGGAACAACTCAGTATTTCCTCTTTCTAGATACTTATGACAGCAGAGCAGCATTCAGAAACAAATAACCCAGGGGCGGTGAACCTTCTCACTCGTCCCAACAGAAAATAACTGCCACGTTCATTTCTAAAATCTGTGGTGGAGGTTTTGAGCATATTCTCCTAAGCTCTATTAAAACTTGTCCTGTAATATGAATTCTATAAAGATAAAATATAACCACTGAATCTTGTCAAATCAAACGTACACTTTAAATTTTCAAGTCAGGCTGCTTTGATTATATGGTCAGTATAAAACTGAAAACAAGTGTTCACAAATGCATCAAATGTGCCAGGGATCAGGCAGCTGCTGCTTCTCAAGGAAGCCAGAAAGTCTGACAATTCCGTCACTCTGAGAAGTAAGGGAACTTTCTGGTCTTGAATGTTGTAAAATATTGGCATCAACTCTTCTTCCTGTATGTACTTCAAATGAGTCCCAAGAACAATTTTGAAATAAACAGGTAAAATAAAATATTGTAGCATTTATACTGAGAAATAATCCAATAGCTGCTGGTACTTCACTTGAGATATTAAAACAGAAAAAAAAAATAAAGGCACTGCATTCTAAGTTCTTGAAGTATTTGATTTTATCTTCACCAACACTAAGATGGTAAAAATAGGAGAAGTATTTATTGTTTCCTTTCAGTATTTTTCTAGAATTCTGAGTTTGTGCTTTAAGATATAAAAAGCTTCAGTAGTGATAACATTCCTTATAATTTTCATTTTGTCAATCTACAAAGAGGATTATAAATATTAGGCAAGATAGGACCTAAATTGACTCATGGGAAGCCAGTGTTGATGTAATTAATTAGAACATAAATTCTGATCAAAAACCTATATATTAAATAATACACAGCATATGTAACATGATACATATTTATATATATACATATAATTTAAATGTGTAAAATTTTAACCATTGTTTTGTCAAAATAGGCTGATTGCCATACATGCAATGCCATAAATTAAGGGGCCTAACATAATACATTTTAATATAATTTGCTTATGTAAATATCCATTATCAATATTCCTACACAAGTAGCTGAGGTTGCCAATTTGTGTCTTGGGCTCTTCCATTTGTCTCTCTCATTTAAATTCAGAAAGTTACTTATTACCAGTCAAATGACCTGCGTCATTGATAGGATCAGGACAGAGAATTGAAACTTCAAGCACTGTGTGTTCTCTGTAAGGAGTCTGGGGGCAGGGGAGAGTAGGGCAGGGCCGCGGGTTCACACTTCGGAGTGTCCCACGGTGTGACTGTTGACGGTTCTCTCTCCCTAATTCCCCTTGCTCTCTACCCCCAGCAGACCTTCCCTGCACAGCTGGTCTTTCTCAGGGAACTCTCCTCCTGGTCCACAGAGGAAAGGGCTTCCAGTCTGTGGACCTCCTGCCTTCACAACAACACCAATGTGTGGACATCATGTAACACAGATCACCGATCTTCCTGGGTGAGACTAGTGCAGTGACAAGGATGTAAATATATCCCTGTGAAAATAATCCTGTAATCCTGGTATTGCTTTACCGAGAAGGAGCTGATACCTTGACGGGAAGATCCCTACTTTACAGGGTCTCCACAGTAGATGCACACGGCTTTCAGTGACTCATCCCAACAATGATGAATTTTATCTATGACATCTATTTCTCGTACTGTATAATACTAGGTGTTTATAATCCCTTACTGCTCTTTACTTATACTAAGAGGTACTAGTGCAGATGAAGTATTGCACTGCTGTATAGTATTGCATGCTATACGACACTGGGTGTTTATAATACCTTTACTGCTCTTTGTTTTCACTAAGACTGACACTTTACAGTTTTAAAATACAGACTAACAATCGTATAGCTTTTCTTAGTAATCGTATCATTGAGCATTCAGTTACCATTCCCCATAGTCCTCATACACTCCCGGTTCATGTTTGAGAAAGTTTGTAAATCTTGGCCTTCAGAGTCTAATTTCTGTTAAAGGTTAAATCATTTTAACTGTGATTGGCAGCTTTCGCTGACGGATGAAGTTGACTGAGACGATTCTATTTGCTGGGGGGAGACAGGAGCACAAGGCTCTTTGTACCTGTCTGTGTTCTTCCCTTTCCTGCCAGGATTGAGAAGAGTGAACCAAATGAGGTTATCTTACTACAACAGGGGGTTTTTATTCATTATTCTGTAACTACTAGTCAAGAAATTTAATAAACATGTGGACATACTTGCTTCAAAATATGTCAGTTTTAGAAATAAAATGATAACATATAAGGATGTAAATAATGTTACATTTTTTCACAAGTGCGTTTTGTCCTTCCCATGGTTACTTGGTTCTCACGGAACCAAGTGATAACTGAACCCTATCCGAAAATTGTCCCAGAGTCCAGACTAGTGCACACGTTACCTTCCTGATTTGGGCTTTGGTACAGGCCTCACAAACTGTGAGACAACCAATCCCTTTATATCATGAAAATTGTATTCATACTTTCTTTGAATTATCAGAGTGTTTGTTTGTTTTGTTTTGTTTACTCCTGATTTCCTCTGGGTCACACATCTAGATTTTTTAGGATTTCCTATGAACTAGTATATCCTAAAGTTGTATTTTAAGTAATTAAAGCCCTGAGTTTACAAATAAGGTCAAGTTTAGGTTGGGTTGATTTCTCTCTAAACGTTGCCACCTTTGCTATCTGCTCTCACTATCTCAAGTCTTTAAGACTGTCTTTCAGCCTTCAACATCTTGCCCTGACACTTCTTACAAGGAAACACTTGTCTGTGTTTCCTTGAGGATAAAAAGTGATTTTTTGTTTGTTTGTTTGTTTTGCATCAAAGCCATGCAACTTGGCACATAGTAGGTGCTTTATAAATGTTTGGTAAATAAATGAATGTTGCTGGAACGACATTTAGGTCTGTGGGCAGAAGCTGAAATACTCTCCTGGTGAAGCCTGGCTTATTCACAGCTATTACATTTTTAGAAGTAAATTTAATTTTAGCCTAATCTAGATTGAAACTCGCCAGATAGTAAATCAGAAAACTTCTTAATGAATGAATATTCATGGTAAGAGCCCTCTTTTCAAAACGCAAGAAAAGAAATAATAAAAACTCAGTATATTAAAACTCAATAATGTGGAAAGTATTGAGCTGCTGTTTATGATTTTGGGCTTCTGCTCAAATTACGTTTTCTGGAAAAAAATATTTGTTTAAAAAAAAAAGCTGTGTTCTTCAAATGCAAGCACTCTTTGTATGTCAGCCTTGGCATTAGTATCTGTATGTAAAATATATTTGAATGAGTCTAATAAACAGCTCATGTGACCTGTGTGTGAGGCTTGTCGGGAGGAAGCGTTTACTTGCACTTCAATCTCAGATCTGTGTGAAGTTGCTTTGTTGTCAGGAAATTCAATTCCATCTCCAGCGCAGTTTTAAGGTGATACAGCAGTTTCAATGCCTTAGTTTAGCTAATGTCTTCAGTATTTATTTTGGAGCTTTAGCACTAAGTATACTATAAAACAGGGTAAATTGTTTCTGGATTTTCTGCACAAAGTTTTTGCCACAGCAATTACTATTTCTTTGAAAAGGATGTGGACTGTGCATGCACTAAGATGGTTTTTAGCGTGTACCTTTCTGTTGTTACTTAACTGGAAGCTTTTTCTCGAGAGTAAAGTCAGAAGGACTTCTTACTTGTTTTTCTTCTTCATGTCAGCACCGTTCTTATCTTCCTATTTTTTTGAGTCATTAAAATAGAAAACCACTTTAAAGTCCTACTTTCTAATGTACACAGGAGGGGAAACGAAGTCGCCTTTGAACCTGATAACGTGTGGACATATTTATTACAAAGTCAGCATCACGTCATTGGCATTGCTGTGTGTGCACATTCTCCTAAGCAGTGTGACAACAGAAATCAGCGACTATTGTACCAAATAGTCATCAGTCGTGAGTATCTAAAACAATGCAGAAGCACAAGGTAATCACTGAGAATAATTTCTACAGGTGTTAGAGAAATCAGCTGGTGACTGTTTCTCACGCACAGCACCTGGGTGCCCCTGCACTGACAGAGCTGCTGTTTCTGAAAATAAAATAAGAAATGCACTTCCTCCCAGGAAGGCAGGACAGCCCGTGTGTAATTTAGCCTTATGTCTGTTAACCTTGGGAGCATCTGCCCCTGACAGCAGGTGCTTGGCAGTTTCCTGGGGGCATAGAGGAAGTGTCTGGAGAAGAAGGATGGCAGGATTGTGTCAGGGCCAGTGGGTGCCCCACTCACACTGCAGCACAAATGGCGTACGGTAACAGGGAAGAACATCTCCCATCCTGTAAGCCTGCCGTCCCTCTGGTCTACACTTATAAGAAAGAAGAGAGGCCTGTGTGCACATCTAGTTTCCTTTTATTCTTATTTCAGAGCAGGTGTGTGGGCTACAGAAAAGTTAGCTACTTTACCCCGTTAGGACAAGAAAAACTGTTTGAAAGGGTTTTCAAACAAACTGAACAAGAAGAAAGACGAACAGAGAGGCCCGAGGAGAGACAGGCTCTGATCAACTTTAGTTTCCTTTAATTATATCCTTATACTTTTAGTGTTTTCATTTTTAGATTACCCCCCAAAATTTTGACTGACCCAATTAATATTGACCCATCTTGTTGATACCAGACCACGCCCCTACTGCTGGGCGACCTGTAGCTTCCCTTGTTGGAGGACCCATGCCCAACCAGCAGTGTGCGCCTCAGCATCCCAGGCTTTGTGACTATAATATATTCTAATCACAGGTTAGATAACCAAGTAGCGGAGATGATGAGGATAAGGGAAAGGAATCTGGGCACAGTCTGAGTTATCTTTCCGTGGCCATGAGGCAATCTTTTATTTCTCTCTTTGATCTTCTCTTCGCTTTCCTCTGGTGCTCAGGTGGCTCCATGGGGTCCTAAAATGCGCACCTCTCCAAAACATGCCGTTCATGTCTTCAGTTCATTTAAATTCCCCTCATCTCAGGATGCTTCAAAACACACAAAAAAGAATGGTCTGTAGTTCTTTGTCTTTCTGATGAACATGAGTTCTTGGGGGCTGGAGATGTTGTACTAAGACATAAAAAGTGAAGCATGGGGCTCAGCGCCTGTGGCTCAAGTGGCTAAGGCGCCAGCCACGTACACCTAAGATGGCAGGTTCGAATCCAGCCCGGGCCCGCCAAACAACAATGATGGCTGCAACCAAAAAATAGCCGGGCGTTGTGGCGGGCGCCTGTGGTCCCAGCTACTTGGGAGGCTGAGGCAGTAGACTCACTTTAGCCCAGGAGTTGGAGGTTGTTGTGAGCAGTGAAGTCACGGCACTCTACCCAGGGGGACAGCTTGAGGCTCTGTCTCAAAAAAAAAAAAAAAAAATTAAAAAAAAAAAAAAGTGAAGCATGGGATTGCTTTCCTGGATGCATCCAAGATCTCCCACAAGGAGTTGGACCCAATATTGATGTTGGGATAATTCACATGGGAGTTAATTAGAAAGGCAAATTAGAAATTAAGAAAAGATTGCTAAGTCTTTCACTTAACTGAAAAACTGGAATAAAAAATCTTGTTTATATGATAATGGTTGTTTAAATAGTGTGGGGTGATCTAATTAAGACAACTCATTGCAAGATCAGGTATAGCACAACCTCTGTAAGTTGACCCCTCAAGAAACTGGTCAACATACAGCCCTGGTCAGCAAGGAACGAGGCCTGCTGTACTGATATTACGTGTGTAGATGTTGGGTCAATTTCAGGAGGTGGTCAGTGTAGGGGGTGGTTAGCTATGGAGGTTCTACTGTATGTACAAATAAAATACATTGAACGTATATACGTTTAGAATGTGGACATAACTTCATGTTCATCATATAGCCCTTTGATGAACTAGAACTTGAATCACAAGTTAGTAGTAGTGTATTTTTGTGAAGGAACTAAGCCAGTGGCACTAGGACAGATTTACATGAATAATATGGTTCTGGTGTTTGTGCTTCTTCTGACTATTCTATTTAGGATTATTACAGCTGTAAATAATAAAACATTAAATTTCATTTCTAAATTAGAATTTGGGGGTTTGCATTACAAAGTTGATAGTGATGGGTCTACCTAGCTGTAGACTGTCTGGACCAGGATCTGGACTGACAGCATCCACACAATGTCCCCTCTCATTGTGGCTTCTGTTCATGTTATCTCACTCCAAGTTATGTTTGATACCATCATCAAAAGTTTTGTTTTACCATTCTGTAGTCTAACAACAACTTATAGCAGTCAAGTGCTATACTGAAGGTTGTTAGTGACATTCTTGAGATTGAGTTTATTGGCCTGGTTTTGTCATATGTCTGTTCCCCAAATAATGACCCAGGGTTTTCTGTCTGGTAACAGGTGTGGGATGTGCTGAGAGGGCTGGGTGCTGTCAGCACTGCCTCTGGCAAAACAACATGACAGGGGAAAAATGGATTCATCCCCCTTAAAAGAGACAATTCCTGGTATCAAGTTATTAAAATGTGGACAACCACAAAAAGGAAAAAAATAAACATAGATGAGGAATTCAAGGACTGCAGGCAGAATGTGGACTGAAGACCCCATTCTTGGCCAGGGAAATACCCTCAGAAAAAGGGAAAAACCAAGAAATAAGCTGAGCATGGGGGAATAAAAATAGTTTAGCAAGTTTATTTTTAAATGCATAGCTAAATTGCTTATCTGGGAAGTTTCTGCTTTTCCTGGAAGCCTGGCCTGTGGGGGACATAGCTTGCAAACACCCCTGCTGGGTCTGTGAACACTCTGAAGAAACCACAGCTGTAGAAGAGGCTGCAAGGCTGGGAAGGAACATTAACCAGGCTGTCCCCTGCCCAGTCAACAGCCAAAGAAAATACCCATTGTGGGGATTTGCATTATGGTTGGGAAGAGATCAAGGGAACAGCTCTAGCACTGAGATATGGGCAAAAGGGCTTGTGTACCCTTATAACAGAGGAAGATGCCTCTGGGCTGGAGATCAGAGGAACATTCCTCTTTTCCACGGATTCCTCAGAGGAGACTGACACTGGGGATCACCCTCCCCCCCGGGAATCTGTGTGTGTGACCACAGACAGGAGGCAGCCCCCACACAAGGCTCAGCTTTCAGATTTCTCAAGGCTTCTCAGACCCTCAAAGGTAATGATTATAGATAGAATAAGAACTAACAGGCTTGCTCTCTTCCTCCGCTGTCTTCTGGGCTACGTGAGCAAATAGCCCAGTGGAATAAGCACTCTGGGCCACTTGTTGGAACCCCACAAACCAATGATAGACCCCTGTGTTTCCCACCTTTGAAAAGTCTACTCTGCAGGTCCTGTCTCTTTATTTCTTAACACTGTTAATTTTACTTTTCATTAGTTGATGGCCACCAGCTCCACAGGTCTTAAAGGACCTTGCCCAGGGCGGGACCCTGGCAAAGGACTAATCTGTCTAATCTGTCCCATACAGACCAAGTGATAAAAACCAGATGAAAGTGTTTGGCCAAGACCATAGAAGGCTCATTAGAGCCCATGACCTGTGATGATGGGTCACGAGAACTTGAGATGGAGTCAGGTGCTCTGACTGCCACTCAGCGGTTACTTCTGTTATCTCAGGTATTGCTCTCTGTGTGTGTGTGCTGGCCGTGGGATCTGGGGGCAAATGTCTTCAGCATATGTAGTGATCATCTCTTTAAATAAGCATAGTGCCTCATCTTTGGTCAAACTTTGAATTGTGGGAATTAAAATACTGCCAAATAATACAGAAAATAGGCACGGAGGGGCCTCTGATGCTCTAGAACAGCGATTCTCAACCTGTGGGTCACCACCCACAGGAACTGTATTAAAGGGCCATGGCATTAGGAAGGTTGAGAACCACAGCTCTAGAATATCACACAAAATGGGTAATGTTTATTCTTAGATTATATAAGAAATAAAGTTGAGTTACAACTATCTTATTTCATTTTCTATTTATATTTTTAAAGGTTATTTAAAGATTTTTAATACTTATGATGTGTTCTTTTTTTCCCTGGGACTGTAATACTAAACAATATGTTGGAAATTAGTTTTGTTTATGAATATTTTATTATTATTATTTTTTATTTTTTTGTTTATTTTGAGACAAAGTCTCACTGTGTCACCCTGGGTAGAGTGCCATGGCATCACAGCTCACAGCAACCTCAAACTCTTGGGCTAAAGCGATACACTTGCCTCAGCCTCCCAAGTAGCTGGGACTACAGGTGCCCTCCCCAGTGCCTGGCTTTTTTATTTTTTCTTTTTTATAGTTGTCATTGTTGTTTGGCAGGCCCAGGCTGGGTTTGAACTCATCAGCCTTTGTGTATGTGGCTGGCGCTCTAGCTGCTGAGCTATAGGATTTTAGAAGAACTGTGATAAACAGTACATGAATACCTGTCATAAACGTGTAGTGTCTGTTATATTTAAGTCAGCAGATTTTTTGCTTATGTTCTATTTTCTTAACTATTTTGTGCACAGAAGCTGATGAGATCATAAACTTCACTGGTCCTCACAGAGGTCAAATGGTATTTCTGATTGCTTTATGGCAAATGAAATTAAATACATAAAATAAAAGTTCTTATATAGAAATTTAAATCACATTGTGGTGGCCATAGTGTTGTCTCTCTGGCAGGTGACGAGAAATGCAGGATTGACAGTTTCTGAATTTTTCTAGTTTCTTTTGTAAGACATTGTATAAAAAATGCATTTTTTTTAGAGGCCAGAAAGCACAAAACCCTAATCTATCTAATTCACAAATCCTTTTGTTCAGAGAAAGGTTGTGATTGAAGACACACTCTGCTGGGTTTTTCCCAAAGCCCTGTTTCTGTTGCTCCCAGGTAGGGAGGCGGGGGCCATGCTGTCCCCTCTCTCCTGATGTGTTTGTGCTCCCAGGTAGGGAGGCGGGGGCCATGCTGTCCCCTCTTCCTCCTGATGTGTTTGTGCTCCCAGGTGAGGAGGCGGGGGCCGTGCTGTCCCCTCTTCCTCCTGATGCGTTTGTGCTCCCAGGTGGGGAGGCAGGGGCCCTGCTGTCCCCTCTTTCCTGATGCCGTTGTGCTCCCTGGTGGGGAGGCGGGGGCCGTGCTGTCCCCTCTTCCTCCTGATGTGTTTGGATTTAGTTGCACAAAGAGGGGTTGACAAGAGACTCCAAGTAATTCCTTATTCAGCAAACTCTCTAGGATTCCTGAACGCTCCTTATTATCTGCCATTCTTCATGCAGGGCCGATTTACTGCTCTTCAGACTGAGAACCTTATCAGGCTGCTTAAAAAAAAACCCTGCCTTTGCACACAAGGCACCACTCTGAGTGATACATTCTGACCTTTATAACATGGACGTATCGTATGTCAAACCCCCTTATGCTAAATTTATCAGGTGCTGAAAGAGGAAGAGTGTATTTTTCAGGATTGATCATACACTTTAAACAGTAATTATCCTTTGCTTTTATTTCTCTCTTTATTTGGAAGGTTTTTGGGTGAGTGCTGTCTGTGCCCACCTAGCCAGGGGATTCTAAACGTGCCTTGAAAGCCCTGAGACACTAACCAGGAAATCCCAGCCAGTGCGTGGACCCCCGCTGTGAAGACTGACAATGTGGATCCCTGCTCAGGACTGGGGACCTAGCACTGCTCTCTGTCCCTCACAACTGCAAAGGAAACATAAATTTTATCTGCTAGGAGCTGCAATATCTTCATGGCCCAGGCTGGGTATTCACTGGTTTTAAAGCGACAATCCCAGTTACGATGATGAAGTATAGGTGAGCTGCTAGGCAGAGTACACATTCCAGTAACATACGGCTGGAACGTGCACACAATGCTTTACTATGTGAATTCCTTAAAGAGATAGCGGTGGAGAATGAGCTTTTCAGAGCATGTTGTCAGTAATCTAAGTCGTGTCCTGTAGAATTTCTTGGTGCAAGAAATTAATCTTTCCTAAAGTTGCATAATTTCTATGGATTTTCTTGGAGTAATGACATCAAAGTCCTTTTACTGAAAAGAAGAGAGAGAGAGTGACTCCCTAATTTCTGAAATCCTCCCTAATGATTTGGAACCAAATGTAAGATTTTATCTCACATAGCACAGGATGTGCAGTCTTAGGACCTCCAAAAGGCTCCCGGGTGGCCTTGCAGGGTAGGAGCCGCCTTCAGCTAATGAGGCAGCTGCTGCAGGAAACAGTCGTAGCTATGATACGATTCTGCAGCAACACTTCCTTCGGGTGGTCAGAGACTCTCGAGGGGCAAAACTTAGACTGGACTTGGCTGTTTTTCTAGGGACATGACCGAGTGTCAGACCATCTCTGGAGCTCAGTTCCCAGTGGACACGCTTAAACTCACTTTTTTCAAGTTCACTGAGGTGTGTGTTTATATGAAGGAGAAGGGCAGCGGGAAAGGAGGAGGGGGTGGCTGAGGATGAAATCACGCGTCAGGGATCTTACTGTGCGCTGCTGCTCCTATCAGGCCTTCACTGACGTGTCTGGGAGCCAAATCCGCTCAAAGGCCTCTCCAGCTCGGACTTGTCAGCTCCCGCAGGTGAAAAGTGCTCTCAGCCATCTCTTCCGGCACGTGGTATTATAGACTGTTCTTCAGTTCCAACCTGTGGCTTTATGGCACAAAATGTGCTGTTTCTGATCTCAGCCATTAAGAGCTCTCATTTGAATAAGAAACCAGGAGGGGGCAATGTTCACCTTACATTTTTAAGTCAGGCAAAGTTCTGATTTTATATAAATGTATGTTTCTATTTAGAGATACTGTGCTACGTGGTTAGAACATTTTGTATTAGACCTCAATCAATGTTGAGTGTTTTTTAAAGATTCAGAATCTAAGTTAAAGCGTCTATTTAGTAGCTAATAAGTAATAAAAAAGATAAGATGTATCAACATTTTTGATTCTATTGTGGCATATTCTATGAAGAAATTTCTCATGTTTTAATGTGAATTCTTCCATTTTACTTAGCAGTATTATCAAGGGTAAATACTACATTGATTTAAAGTTTACAAAATTAAACATAGCAATTGATAATATTGAGATGCACTTTTACTTATTATAAAAAAGGTTAGAGTTGGGTGGCCCCTGTGGCTCAGTGAGTAGGGTGCTGGCCCCATATACTAAGGGTGGTGGGTTCAAACCCTGCCCTGGCCAAACTGCAAAAACAACAACAAAAATACCCAGGTGTTGTGGTGGGCACCTGGAGTCCCAGCTACTCGGAAGGCTGAGGCAAGAGAATCAGCTAAACCCAAGGGCTGGGGGTTGCTGCGAGCTGTGACACTATAGCACTCTACAGAGGTCAATAAAGTGAGAGTCTGTTTCTAAAAAAAAGAAAAAGAAAGGTTAACTTTACTGTGTTTATCACCCATGTAATTTTGGAGGCATGTGGATTTAGAGAAAAGAATGCCAGCCATTTGTGTATAAATTAGCTCGACAATATGGAAATACAATTTGGCATAGTTAATCTCTTATGCATGTATTGCTTCTTAAATTTATTGATGTGACTTCAGCAGTCTTATAAGAGGGCTTTTCTGTAATCACTTAGATGCTATTTAAAAAGAAAATGGCTATGAGTAGCACTCCTCCTTGTCCACGTCTGAGTGAATTTCTGTTTGAATCCATTTTCTTCCCTGTCTGCCAGCAGAGGCCTCGTTTGGTTAGGAGGCTCTAAGCAATGTACTATTTTTGTAAAAACATATCTCACCAAAGATCTCCCATGCAGGATGGAAGGAAAAAGGATTATTCACGGTAAGGAGAGTTGCTCTGGGGAAGTACAATAAGTGAAAACACAGTGTGAGATCTGCCCACCGTCTCTGCACTTCTCCCAGCTCAGCCCCAGCCCTATGGGCAGAGGGAAGGCTCCAGGTCCTGCCCCGTCGCATTGTCAAAGAAGGTGCCAGAACTTCTCAAAAGAGTTTCCCAGACAGAAGGAAAGATAATTGAACTTCATATCGGATACTGTCTTGGCAGAATTATTTAATTAAAGATAATGATTAATAGTTAATATTTGAGGTGATTTTTTGGTCAATGAAAAAAAAATCCTTTCTGGCTTTCCTTATAAAATGTTTGTTTTTACTATATGAATGAAACTATATCTCAGACTTTTAAAAAGCATTTTCCTCGCTTTAGAGGAATGTCCAGTATAAGAATTTTACCTACACAGGTAAGGACATTAGGCTCCCTTTTCACTTTTAACTTTACAAAAATTATTTTGACTTTCAGTTTATATATTTGTGAAAACAAAGTCCGGGCGTTAAAAGAGAGACCATCTTAAGTGGCGGGATAGCCCCTGTGTTGCTTCTCAGAGGGAAGTTTAGGAAAACTGATCTGGCCTGGACACAGAATCAGGCCCAGCCCCAGGAGTGGCCTCTCAGATCCGTGAGAACACACCTAGCGCACATGCGGACTGGAATCTATTTTTGTCTCATGACACATCCCTCCACCCCCAGGATGTTCAATCGAACCTTTACAGCTGAAGGAGCGCACAGGCCTCCTTTCTTTCTTGATGTTAAAGGACACCAATGGCCCCAATTGCACATTTAAATTTCCATTTGCTACTGAGGCTATGCCAACATCTCAAAATCAAGCAAATTGTCACAATTATGTACTGAATTTCCAGCCCAAGTCTTGATGACAACAATGTTTGATGCAATCTTTTAAACCCAAGAAAATAGGCTTAGCAAAATACCTCGAATCAGTGGCTGAAAGATTCTCTGGGCATTGGACATTTAGAATTCGTCCCTATTTTTAAGTCTTAACTCATTCCTTTTATTACTGAATAGTTTTGCATTTTATGGATGTAACAGTTTGTTCATCCATTAAACTATTGAAGGATACCTCAATTGCTTGCAGGTTTTTCCAGTTATTAGTAAATATTTTGTGAAAACAGACTTGTTTAATAGAAGCATGTGTTTAACGTGAAGTGAGGTTAGCAGTTGTGTGTTTTTTTTCGAGTGAGGATCTGCTGTGAATCCATGTAATAGGCGAACAGTTGGCTTTGAAACGGGCGGTGTTCATCAGGACAGTATTGTAAACCAAGGACACAGCAAGGGGGTTACAAGAGAATGATGACAGTGACCGACTTAAGGTGGATGAGACTTGGGGTGGAGGATGAGGGTAACGTGATACTGAGAATACTGGCACAGCAATGTCCCTGGATCAGCACAGTATAGGGTCCAGCTGGGTCCTGAGGCTGAACAATCTGCTGACTACAGAGCCGGAACCACTAACAGCTTCGCCATGACACTTCTCTGCGTACAGTGCAGAGTTCCTGAAGCCTCCCGGCGGCTGGTACCTGGCCTTTGGGGAGCCTTACGTTCTGAAGTTTCTGGAAGTAGTAGCTTACATCATAAGCTACTAAGATTGCTTTTCTTTTTCTTCATTCACAGGACAAACTAAAATTTTTTAATTAAAAAGTCTGTGTCTTTATAATCAACCCAAGTGCCCATCAGCCCATGAATAGATGAACAAACTGGTGTATGGAGTACTACTCAGCCAGGGGAAGACGGAAACTTCACACCTTTTGTGTTTACCTGCATGGAGGCGAGACACAGTCTTCTTAGTAAAGTATCAATAGAATGGAAAAGCAAGTATCCAGTGTGCTCACTACTAGCATGAAGCCGATACCTAAACAGCTGCACCTCCACAGGAAAGCAAACTACAGGTCCAGTCCAGCGAGGGGGAGGGACAGGACAGGAGAGAGAGGGTGATTGGCAGGGTCTCACCTAATGTGCTCAGCGTGAGGGTGTCCAGCACACCCCCTGGGGAAGGGCTCAACTACAACTTCAGTTTTACTTTAGAAATGAAAACAATGTAACCTAAACATTTGTACCTTCATGCCAATATGAAATTAAAAAGAAAGTCTGTGTCCAAAAATAGCCCAACTGTCCAGTGCTATGGATTCTTTCTGAGAGAGGACAATATTATGTGTATCATCAGATATTTCCTAGGGACTCTGTTTGCAAAATATGAATAGCATATGTTCATTTTGGATTCAGTGGTAATAAGAGCCCTAGAACTAAATGGATGGAAATGACTTCTGTATGGGCTAGTTAAGAAGCAATTGTATAGAGGCATTTGTACACAACACAGCTAAGTAATAGAATAAACGTCTTTTATCTTTTTGTGCAGCTAAGCCAGCTGTGCCACTTGCTTTAGCGGAGGATTAGGAGGATGGAAAGACCTAATTGCCTCTTACTAGAAAACAGAGAGGAAAAGAAAAAATTACAAAGAAATATATCTGTACTCAGTACTCTGAATAGGCTAATTCTTTGTGTATATTTTGAAAATACTCGAATGTTTTAAAATGCAAATGTCACTCCTATTTTTAAAATATGCCATTTTTGCTCTTCATCATTTTCATTATACAAGTACTCTGTGTACAGAGTTGATTCAGACAATATTATTCAGAAACAGAAAAAAACAGCATTTTCTCCCTGCCGTGTAGAAGTTTTCATTTACTATGGGAGACAGACACATGGTTTAAGCATTTGCTTAGGTTTATTTTAGCAAATACTCACAATGTGTGTAGTCAGAGTGATTTTGAATGTTGGGAATTAAAAATAGGTATACATTTATTCATCATTTACTCAACATAAAAAACATTCTGAAGTCCTCTCATGTCCCTGGGGTTGCTCGAGGTACTAACGGATCCAGAGTCAGCAACACTGACACATTTCCTGCTATAAAGAGATTATGTATAAAAATACGCAAAAGTGAGATTATTTTAAAGAATTATAAGGGAAAATGGGAAAGAAAACAAGAAATTAATGAAGGAGCCCAGGGAAGACATGCTCTTGTCTGAGGCAGGGTCCACGTTGTCTGTGCGGATTGTAATGGGTCTCAGTTTTCATTTCTGTAGGGTTGATTTTGTAAGACTGTCTTAAGATGGTGATGTAAATGATTAAAAATAATTCATAGGCCTTCAGTGATAACGATGTGTCATAAACCAAGGACAATGACTGACCCAATGATGTGGCTCTGTGGTTCAAAAAGAAAAGAGGGAGAATCAGAGACTGAGAGCAAAGCTGTGCCTGCTGGGTTTCAACCTGTAGAACGATTTTTCAGATCTTTCAGTACGACATGTGATTTTCCCGCCTTTTTGTTTCTTTGAAATTCATCGATTCCTTTATATTAGGGTTCATTTTAGTTGAGATGCTTGCAAATTAATTTAACTCAATTTTTTTAAAAGGTTTTTTTTTTTTTTGAGACTTCTGCTCCCTCCCCAACGGAGGTGCAGAAAGTTTAAGTTTCTGTTGCCTCCAACTGTGTAGCTATTATTTATTGCCGTATGTTTTGGTTCTCACTCATTTTAACTCCAAAATATTTATTGCTGATATTTGCTAGTAACTCGTTTGAACCCACCTGGATATACAGTGTATCTATTTTCGCCTCTTCATTTCTTTTTATATTTCAGAAACACCATCTGAGATCATTTCTCTTGTTCCAGGAGGAAAAAAAAGACAACATTTAGTAATTTTTTTAATTGATTGTCTGGTCTTTGATTCTCTTCCTCTCTGTCTCTTCCTTCAATGTCTAACTATCAGTGATATTTTTACTAATAACAATATTCCAGTTTAATACATTAGGAACAATGATTACATTACATACACAGTATGCAGGAGAGGATTAACTCAGCAAGTTTGGCTGGACACATTGCAAATGTGCTCATTCCAAGGAAAGGTTGGATCCTTGCCAAACTTATAGAGAGAAATGGCAAGCCCTTGGAATGTCCCGTCTGCAAAAACTGTGTTTGAGTCTTTGGGCCATAGCACATGTTTTATGCTAACCATGTGATTTATGGTGAGAACTTGGGCCACACCGTACTAACTTGGCTTCTACAGAAAACGGAAGTTACTTAGGTGGTCAGCCACACAGGGCAGCCTATGTGACCAACCCACAGTAAAAAAAATTCTCTACATACCCAAGATCCAGTAAGCTTTCAAGTGAGCTTCCTTGGTTAGCCACACCCCTCTGTGTTGTTATGGTCATTTCTGGGAGAATTCTGCATGGCCCCAGAGCTTCATTGGTCAGGATAATTAGAAGTTTGTGCCCAGGTTCTCCTGGACGCTGCCTAATGTAATTTCCTCAGTACTAATTTTAGTCCCTATCTTTTCACCCTAATAAGCCATAACTATGAGTAGAACTCAGCTTTTCTGAGTTCTGAAAATTCCTCTAGCAAACAATTACACTTGAGGGCACAGAATAAATGACAATTTGTTTCTCTAGGTTAAACCATCGTAAAGAAACACATTCTCAGATTAGACTCATCCATACTGCCCACTATCGAGCTTTACTAACAAATTCAAGGATACAAGTAAATTGCTGAGACAGTTTACACAAAATTCACACGAAGTTATTCAGGCCTTCTCTTCTCTTACTAGGTGTCACTAATCTGATCCAGAAGAACAGGTGAGATCTCTAAGTGAGAAACTGCTCATAATTTCAGAGGGGGAGGACATTTCAGTTTTGAAATATTTCCCTTTTATGCTTCAGACAACGTGACCTTTTCCAGGGAGCTGTGCCTCACAGATCACTGACTTTAAGTTTATTATGGATAATCCTTGGCCGAACAATCCTAGAACCAGTTCTCCAATTTTCCAGACAACTGGATCATTTGATTGAGCTCAATAATTCAATTCAATTCTGACTCTGCCTACCGGCAGCTCGCACAGACCGTTCAGGGGACAGGCTCAGCCTCCCAGGGCTCCTCCTCTCATTCCCTTTCAGATTCTAATGGCAACATTAGGCCCTGGATACTTCTGATCAACCAAATGTTGGGGCTTCCCGAGACCCCTCCTCAGACTGAAGGATTTGCTAGAATGGCTTTCAAAACTCAGGGAAATGTTTATTTACATTTACTGGTCTATTACAAAGGACATAAGAATTTAGAGGCTCGGCGCCTATAGCTCAACCAGCTAAGGCGCCAGCCACATACACCTAAGGTGGCGGGTTCGAATCCCCAGCCCAGGCCCTCCAAACAATGACGGCTGCAACCAAAAAAATAGCCGGGCATTGTGGCGGGTGCCTGTGGTCCCAGCTACTTGGGAGGCGGAGGCAGGAGACTCGCTTGAGCCCAGGAGTTGGAGGTTGCTGTGAGCTGTAATGCCACGGCACTCTACCC